>VDFB02035834.1:18942-82090 GCA_007258455.2 Sequoia sempervirens | reverse complement strand
AGAACAATATGCTAAGGACAAAGAATTTAAGGATATATATGCAACATTAATCCAAGGTAAACATGTAGAAGAGATAAACTACTATGTGCAAGAAAAATTACTATATCACTTAGGGAAGTTGTGTATTCCATAAGATGAACGAGCACAGGTAATTAGAGAAGCACATACATTATTAATTTTTGGAAACTTTGGGGTAAGCAACATAATGTCACAACTACAAAAATATTGTTATTGGCCTTGTATGCAAGAAACCGTGTCTAAGTAAATTAGAGGATGTGTAATGTGTGTAGCAAGAAAGCCTAGCAATAGGAAATTAGGATTGTATACACCTCTACCTATACCATCCCATCCATGGGAGAGTATCTCAATGGATTTTGTCAAGGGACTACCAATGTCTAGGAAAGGGCATGATTATCTATTTGTATTAGTGGATAGGTTCAACAAAATGTGCATTTTGATGCCTTGTAAAAAATAAGTCACAACTGAACTAACATCACACTTGTACTTCCAATTTGTATGGGTTCATTTTGCGCTTCCAACTTATATTGTATCAAATTGAGATTCTCAGTTCTTGGGGGAATTTTGGTCAGTATTATGGGAGCTTATGGACACAAGATTGAAGAAGAGCACAACATTTCATCAGCAGGAAAATGGACAAACAAAAGTAGTCAATAGAATAGTGGTTCATCTTCTCAGAGGTTACTGCAGTAAACATCCTAAGTTGTGGAACACAAGTTTACATTATGTGCAACATGCTTACAACCATGCAACACACTCTTCTACTCAAAGATATCCTTTTGAGACTTGTTTCAATTATTTTCCAAGGAAACCTATGGATTTTTCTTTTGAGAAGGAAGATGTTAAAGATGGACATCATGATACAGACAAGGCCTTGAATTTCATCAAAAAGATCCAAGCAGTCCATTAGGTAGTTGAAGCACAGCTGAAGAAGAGCCAGGAAAAGTACAATGCTCGACATGATAAGCATCATGTTGATCATCAATTTTAAGTTGGTGACAGTTTGGTTACACATTAGTAAAGAAAGAATGCAAGGTGAAGGTAAGAAGCTCAAGACGATCAAGTGTGGAATCTTTGAGATTCAAAAAAAGATTGGTACAAATGCTTTTTTCCTAAATTTACCTCATATACATATTTACTTAGTAGTTAATGTAGAGAATTTGAAATTGTATGAACCTCCTATGATACTGGATGAGGACGTTGATGTTCAAATTCCTTTTGTTGATGATCTATCACCTAAGTATATGAATGAGTTGTAGGAAGATGTAATCCTAGACATAAATTTTAGAACTTCACGAGGGGGTGTTATTGAGTATCGTAGAGTTGGAAAAGTGAGGGAGCTATATCCTCACTTAATTTTTGTGTAATCAGGCTTTTAGAGGTCCAAAAGCTCTCCAGTGGGGAGGATTGATCCAGGTGGATATTTTTCACCAAAAAATTAATAGTTCCAAATGCTAAAGAAAATGGCACCATGTCGAAGAGCTCGTCGAGACGATTCCAACAATGCTTGAATCAGGTCAATCAAATTTTGTATGCGCAAGTTATGGCTGGTCAAAGTTTCCAAGAAAATGTTGACTAGGTTGTACGGATGATGACATCAGCATAATGACGTGGCATACATGTGGCAGTATAGCTGGTAGGCACAGTGATGTGGTATACATTGTAGATAGTTGGCATGGTGCCATGTGGACCAATGGATGGGTGCCACGTGGCACCCCTACGGTTGCTCTAAAGCAGGTTTGGTTTGTTTGACTGGTTGATGGGGGGGTTGAACCCCTAACCTCTCACCTGCTACTTTCCCTCTCAACCATCAGACCACATGGGTTCCTTAGAGTTATTATGCGCCCAGTTCTATTTAAAATGTTCACAATGCTATATTGGGGTTTGGGCGGTTCGAGCCACCGACCTCCCACCAAGATTTCCTCCTGACCACTATTGGACCATGCATGTTTGGCAGCAAACATGGGTGCTATATTTTATTTAAAATGAAACTAAGCCTATTTTAAACAAAAGTGGAGGGCCAATGGTTTGAACTGCTAACCCCCAAATCCAAACCACTAGTCATTTTCCAATGCGCCACACACGCCTACCTCAATATAGAATGAAGACAAATCTCTTTTGTTATAGCTAAACTGTGAGGGCTGAAAGAAGAGGGGCTCGAGTTCAAACCCAAGCCCTCCTATAAATATTGTAAAATTCTTACCATTAGGCCAGAGCCCAAAGGATGCTATTATAGGGCATAATTGTATTTGAAGTTGTATTTTCTCATAGCCAGGGGTTTTTAAAGGCTTTTGAAGCCAAATTCTTGTAAGAAAGAATGGGGAAATACTTTTAGACATCTTTATTGTTGGGAAGACTGTGTAAAGGCCTTAACTATAGATTGAAAGGTTCCTTTTGATGTAATTAAGCATTGAAGCATTATAAAGGATTGACAACTCATTGGAGTGTGGCCTAGAGATGTAGCCCAATTTTGGGTGAACTTTGTTATCAATTTGTAGTCTTTTTTCTTCTTTCTTTCTGTGTTCTTATTCATATTTCTAGTTTATTAAATATATTTTAAAAGGCTTTTATTTAAGTTTAAGACAATTTATGTTTACCTAATTTAACATTCACTCAGACAACTATTGTTACAGATATTTTTAGATGAAGTTGCATCACCCTACTCTTCCATGTGTTCTACTCGCTTTGTTGAGGTGTCAATCCTTAGTGGAAAAAATCTATTGAATTCCTCCAAATGTGCCCTGTATTCATTGCCAATCAAAACTTGCACTAGGTGTGGAAAACCAATCAAACTATACTACAATTTTATGAATGTATCCATACTGGCATTTAACTGGTTAGCATCAACCTCACCCTCCTTATTTATCTTATTGTACATGGGAGTGAGGAGGTTGGAAAAATTTGATCTCCATTCTGCACATGCCACCATTTCCCCCTCATTGACCAAAATTGGAGCCATATGGGTTCCTCAAAGCCCTCAAAGGTATTAAGCTCTTTTTTTATTAAATATTTGTATCTATTGTCATGACTCATCATGTCATCAAAACAATTTGACTCCTTGAAAATGTCAAATATCAAGCTGCCATAAAAAATTGAATTGCTAACCAACAATCTCAATAACTCTACTCCTTGGGACCACTTGAGTCGTGTGAATTTCAATCTCATCCATATCTAGTTGGAGAAGATCATTCATCCTTCAATTGTGCATAATTGTCCCACAACTTATCTACATGGGAGAGGATTTTAGGAAACCTATATCCCATAATGTTGTCCACCAAATCAAAGGTCTTCTTTACTGATGCTTCCTTTGCTGGCCTAACCTCTGAAGTGCTCTATTTTAGTTTCTCCTCAAGTTCCTTTATCTCTACCTCCAAATTATTTCTGTTATGTGAGGCTCGAGGCTTGATCATCCTCTATTTTCTGGAAGAGCTTTAGTTTTAATTTGAAATTTCTTCCTTCTGAATCAACTTTACATTCCTACTTGATTTTACCTTTTATGTGAAAAATTTGCGTGATCTTAAAAAGTTAAATATATAGCACTTATTTCCATAACTCCTAAGCAAAAAATGCCATGTAGCTGTTTGGGTGGATGTGACATGGCTTGTGTGGAAAATTATTCAAACTGAGTCTCATGTCGTGCTGGAAGTCAAGAGCCAGTATAGAACTTGACATTCTTCCTCAAGGTAGTTCCTCGCGGTAACATCAAAATAGTAACTGGAAATATCCATCCACGGCAACAAACATTCTTCCTTCTTCCATGACTCCTTCTCTCTTAGGGTCTTCCCTCCATCTCAACTTTGCCTTTTCCAGCTCCTCAATGACATTTTCATCTTACTGGGAGGTGGGGTTCCTCAAATCTTGTCCTTGTTGAGGTTGGTCATGTGAACTCTTGGGGTGTGTCAGTATTATCGTTCAAAAAGTCCTGCTGTGGCAACAAATGTCGTGTGACATTACCGAATTCAAGTGGGCAGGTCAGCTATCATCATGGGATCTCAATAGCTTCCTGGAGGGATGGGGTCTTATTGGATCTGTCTTCATTCGTCTTGGGATCGACCGGTGGAATCGAAGCCAAGGGCCATGAGTTGGATCGATGACCTATGACGGGGTTACTGGGTTGGGGTACTTCTACTTTGGATGAACAGGAAGCACCAGAAGTTCCTGGATGCATCTGTGGGACATTGGCTTGCATTTGGCCAACATTATCAAGCATAGTCAACATCTTGACTATGGGATCCCTTATGTGTAGGAATGACCCTTTGAAGGATGGGTCATCCTTCATCCTTTTGTTCTTTGCAATTTGAATCTTGACCCATAGCTCCCTTCTCTTGGTTACCTAGCTCTCTGAGGAATAGTTCCTAATCAGGTCTTCAATGTTATTAGGTACATGATGATAAGCTGACAATTTGTAGATACCCATCTCTTTGTTGATGAAGCCTTCTAGATCAAATCTTTTGAATTTTTCTACCTTTAATTTGTAGGGGAGCAGGTTCTTTGGGATTAGCTCCATACCATCCCTATTCAATGCCATAAAATCTAAAAATACTACTGTAGTAGGAAGAAGTACATGCTTCTTATTATTCTTGAAATAAATCTTATCAAATTCATTTAGTTTCCACATGATCTCAAGAAAGGATAATCTATTAGGGACATCCTTAGGAAGCACATGGGGTGCAACTAGGGATCCAAAAACTCTAATCACTGTAGCATCTGAATAGAAGAACTAATCACCCCAATTGTGATCAATCTTCTTCTCTGGGGTGAGGTCAAGAGGCTTCAAGAATCTTCTTACCTCCTATGACAAACCCCAATCAGTGGGGAGACTTGGCCCCTTCGTTAGAGGTTTGAAAAAAAACTCCTCAAAAGTAGCATAGTTGGAATGCCTTCAATCCTTGTCCCATAAGTATGTCCATTCTTAGACTGGTAACAACACATTCTTCTCCCCTGTGGCCCTTATTTGCAACTATGGCGGCCATACTTATAATCCTGCATACAATATCATATGCAGTAGAAGAGAATACTACTTGAAGCTTACAGGACTAGAGGGATCCCTCTTGATTGCATAAAGGGACATGTACAATTGGTCAACAACATACCCTACAAAGTCATAGGGTTTGTTGACATCCCTACTCTAAATGTCTACTACTAATACCATCACATTTATAGGGATCTAGATCCAATTATCAATCCCTAAGACTTGCATCAATGAAAAATAGGTTTTTTGAAGGTAGGGCTAGAAGATGTTGTAGACACTCAAAATATCCTGACCGACATAATGCATTTGATTATGATTAACTAACTTCGATTCTTCCTTGATCATTTCTTTACTAACCAATTAATTAAATAATCTTTATTTAATTAATTCATCAAAATTCCTCCTTTAACTAAATAAATTAACTTTATTTAATTAAATCCTAATGTTCTCTCTTTGATTAAATAAATCAACTTTTATTTAATTAAATCCTAATGTCATCTCTTTTAGTTAAATAAATCAATAGATTTAATTAAAATACTAATGTTCTTTATCCTCTCATTTGATTTAAATAAATTCAAACATTTAAATTAAATGTCATCATCAAACTAATTTCCATCTAAGTTAATTAAATCCTAATTGACTCTAACTCTAATCCTCAAATCCTCTAGATTTTGCAACTTGCACAAGTAAATCAATTTATTTGATTTATAAACTCTTCTATTTTCATTCAAAAAGGCATCTCATTGGAATATTCCTCCATTTTTGAAATCTCCCTCCTAAAAGGACGTCCTCCAACATGGCATTTAAGCCTCTTACTTGTCCTTTTTCTTGAGCCAAGTGGCATTAACTCACCTTTCATATCTTCCTCCACAAGCCAACTTTCAAATTTCAAATTTCCACCTAATTGCATTTATTTGCACACTGATCAAAATGTGCTCCACCTCTCTTCAATAGCATGTTGACAAGTGGCACATTGTTATTGGTTTATCTTTAATCCCACATCCTTCATGTTTCTCATTCCTCCATCCTTCTTTCCTATAAATGGAGAGCTCCTTTATTGATTTTGGATCCACAACTTTATGCAAAGTCATCATCTACACATTTTTATGTAGGTTCATCCATTGTTCATCAAGTTTTTATAGTTTTTCATCCACCATAGCTAGGTTATGTCAAATTTTATCAAGGAGCACCATTGATCATCTTCAAAGCTTGTAAGGAATTGGGAAATGGCTATTTTCCACATCAAAATAGCACCAATTCCCCCATGGGATTGAGATTTTGAGCATTTGAATAGGATTTAGATTGCTTAAATTACTTGTTTTCTTTATTTTATTTCTTGTTCATCATGCTTCAAATAAATCTTACGGGAAATGCTAGTTTAGATTTGTATAATTGACTAACATTGTGTTGTTTGCTCATGTTTGTGCAGGTCTAGAGCTACCATTCACAGATGTCATAAGAAAAAAACTCCAAATCACCCCTATTGAACCTCTGTAACTCTTTTCATGGCCCCTTTGGCCTGCAACAAGGAAACCACTTGATCCTTTGACTATATATGTTTCTCTCATACTATTTATTCAATGCACCCAAGTCAATTGGTAGGCATGCATTAGGGTCTAATTGAAATACCTTGCATACTTGGTCTTTATCCAATGGCAACAATCTTTGGCCATTGGTGGAAAATAATGACCTAAAATTAGAGTCATATGCTATGGCCATCTGCCTTATCAATTTTTCATTCACGAAGACATTGGGCACCACTAGCTTGTCCAATCCAAGGTTCCAAATGTTGCAAATTGTCCTGCTTGCATAAGCCTTCCTGTATGTGTTCTTGAACAACGCATATCCATCAGAATGATGGGGTCTCTGCATCCACTACCCCAGTCCATGAGCTTGTCTATAACACCACTAGACCCTAGACCAACCTTTGGTCTCTTCGATGACACCAGTAGTAAAGCAATTTTTCCTCCTTCGATGGTCTTCTCTTCTTAGTTGAAGTTCTAGCTATTTTGGGGAATCACAATGGGTTAGGGTTTATACCGCTAATTAGGGTTTTACATAGTTTCTACCCAACTAAGGGTCTAAGAAAAAATTAGTAATGTATAGCCCTAATTCTTCACTACTTTATGGTTCTAAACTAACAAAAATCTTCCCTACACCCTGAATTTTTCTTGAATTTAACTGACAAGGTTAATTTACTAACTTGTTTGAAACATTACAAAAAACCATAATTAGTACCCGAAAAACCCTCATTCGATCCGAAAAACTATAGCATCTCATTTGATTAACTTACTATTTGTGAGAGAAATGAATTTCGATAAGTAATTCATCCTCAGCATCATGAATTCAACAAATAACAAATACAATCCCATCCACCGTTATTTCCTTTGCATTCTTGAACATGCCAATAGTGAGAGACATTTGCCCAGTTTGAATGTCGACCGTAGATCTTCAGATCAATGACCATCACACTAGTTTTAATTTTCCTGTGCAAAGTGACAACCTCCTTTTGTCGCCAAGAAGATAGGTGTCACCATTTCACTCATTCACAAAGGGTGAATACGACAAAAAATTTCCTCTAGCGATATAAGATCTCACCGTGAAGTACCAAGATTCTGACACTTGTCATCATCTCGTGACTTTGCTAGAGAAAAAATTTGGTCCCACCATGGCTCCACAAAGGCATGTTCCTTTGCAATAGAATTCAACACATGTTTTAATACATTTCAATATTTTTGCATTTCATGAAGGAAAATTGTTAGAATTGTCGAAGCTCTATGAAGGCAAGAGTTTCTACAAAATGCACATGCTAAAATAACAACTTAAAGTGACTAGGGATTAGGGGGACCAAATTTGGACGAGACAAAAAGACTCAAGGACATGAGAATAAAACATTTGATAAACAACATTTTCCCTCCTATGAAGTGAAAACCTCCTTTTGTTGCCATGAGGATAGGTTTCACCATTTTTCTCATTCACAAAGGGCGAATATGAAAAAAATGTGCCTTTGACGATAGAAGAGCTCACCGCGAAACACCAAGATGTTGACACTTGTCATCATCTTGTGACTTTGCTAGAGCACAAAGCTAGTCCCACCATGGCCTCGCGAAGGCCTATGCCTTTGCGATAGAATTCGACACATATTTTAATACGTGTCGACATTTCACCATTTCAAAAAGGAAAAGTGTTAGAATTGTCAGAGCTCTATGAAGGAAAGAGCTTCCTTAAAATTCACATGCTAAATAACAACTTAAATTAACTAGGGAATAGGAGGATCAACTTCAGACAAGATAAAAAGACTTAGTGGCATGGGAATAAAACATTTGATAAAAAACATTAGCCCTTAGAAATAATTGGATGCATGCCATCATTTTGGGGTATCATGGGACTAGAAAACAACAAAACCGAGCACTTAGTGAAATGAAGAGACAATGCAATATTGCGACACATGTCCATGCCACCCCAAGAACACAAAAAACATTAGGAAGACAAACAATTAGAGCTTAACAAAATATTAAAGGGGAACTTCCTAGGAAAAGGGGACGCGAGACTCACAACATCGATACCCATAAGTCATAACTTAAAAACCAATCAAAAAGTCAATGATTTCAACAATAAAACATAAGAATTCCAGGGTTTTAGGATAATAGGGTTTTAGAAAGCCCTAGGTTGTAGACCTAACAACCCTACTTTAACCAATTGAGGATTGCCAAGAATTTTTCCCACCCTTTGTACTACATGAGACCATGAAAAATTTACAAGCTCCACCATACTGTCCTTCTGCGGTTCTGCAACCAAGAAAAGGAAATGCTTGTATGGGCACACAGACTTGCATAATCCTTTAATCTATCGCCATATAAGGGGGGTTTGAGATGTATGTGACAAGGCATAATTTTTGAGATCACATTCTAAGACTTTTGTACTCGTTGATAATATTTTGTATTGTATTTCATGAATTTATGAATGAGATTGAATAAATTAACGTACTATTATTTTCCATTTTTTAACATACTGCAACTTGCTAACCTTGTGAAACCCGAACCCTAAATTCAAGGCCACCTAGCATAACACACCTTGCTTTCCTGTGGAGCCTTGCCTTATTCATAACTGCTTAGCATAATGCAACTTGTTAAGCCCTATGGAGCACGAAACCTTATCTTGTGACACCTTATTGAAGTTTTCAGGAGGATAGCTTTGATATGGTATGGGAGCCTAATATGATTCTCTCATTTTCCACCCCATTGGGAGACTCACCTAGTGGATAGCTTGAAGTTCTGCTACCTCGAAGTGAGCACAAAACAAAAAGGCTTAGATGTGTTTTGCACCGATCAGACCATCTAGGCTTGATATTCTTGGTATTTGATGTTGTATGATTGTGTATCTTTGACATTGATGCATACATAAGTGTCTTAAATGTCTACTTTAGTGTGAGTTTGACATCAGATCATCCTCTCACTAAAGTGGGGGCTAAATGCATTGTAGGAAAAAGTATCCCCTTTTCACACTTAATTTGGTAATAATATTTAATAAAATGAACTTAATGATGCCTTAATTTAGTGTTGTAATATGTTTTACATATTCACATTAAGTTTAGGGCCTTTTAAATAAAATGGACTTAATTATGCCTTATTTTTGGTGTTGTAAGGTGTACCTTTACACTTTCACACTAACCTAGGGCTTTATTAATTAATTGAGGTTAGTTTGCCTTAATTATCCCCTTTAATTCAAATCCAAGCCTAATTAATTGCAATTTATGAGGGATAAAACCCAACATTCATAAATTCCATAACATAATGTTTAACATTGAGCAATATGTGTCCTAGGCAAGTGACCTGGAACCCATTCGCCATAGGGTGAACGGGTCCTCATTTAGGCCTAGGACCTAAATTCAAATTATGTTTTTAGCAGTTTTTCAATGATTTCAAATGTATATTCAGATGACGACTTGTGATATTTGAATTTTGGGAATTAATGTTAAGATATGTATAAATAAGAGGTCATTTCACTATGTTTCACCTAGAAAGTTTTTATGAGCACCTAGAGAATTCAAGTGAGCATTGATAAAGCATTTCAAGGAATTCAAGGGTAGATTTATAGAATATTATTGCAGAAATCTATATTCCTTTCATCATGTCAAAGATTTATTGCATCATGCATGTTGTTTGAGCTAATATGGTGATGTAGAGTTAAAGATCTATTCAAGCATTCAAGTTCCACATCCATTGAAGCCAATTCATGCAAGTTGTAGATCCACAATCCAAGGTTTTATCAAGGGTTTGGTGAGTTGTTACATAGAATTTTTCATTCATCATTCCTTCATGTTTCATTATTTCATTATAAGGTTTAATTACCAAAATGGGGTTTGACCAAGGCAAACCCCCATTCACCTAACAAACAAATTTTTTCTCTCTTTGATGTGTGATTGTAGTTTTTAGGTTGAAGATCCTTTGAAGAGAAAAATTGAAGAAAGTTGTAAGGAAAGTTTTCATTTCATGGAAAATATTCTACAGGATTTATTTCTGGTTGTCCGATAGTGAAACTCGAGAATCTGGGAGTGCAGACATAGCAGAAGAGAACCCATAAAGCATTTTTCAAGAGTCCTAGCTAGGACCCATTCGCCATAGGGTGAATGAGTACTCGATGAGATTCAAAAGGAAAATTTTGGTGAAAGGTACACATTATTCTCCCCTTTCCAAAATTTCCTTTTGATTGTTGTTTCTATCAAATTCGGGTACAGTCCCTCATTTGTATTTTATAGCTTATATTTTGGATTTTGTTTGATGGTTTTAATTTTTCTCCCCAAAGTGCTATTTAGCTCATACCCTCGTCCTTGCATAGAGAGGAAATTTATTGATTCATACCTTGATTTGACCCACCTTTTGGTTGTTAATCATCATTGTTTGGATCTCATTTCATTGAATGAAATTAGGGAAATATGTCATTTTCATTGTGGTGAACCCCCTTTCAAAACCCCAAAATTCTCCCCTATTTCCCCTTGTTTCAAGTAGCATATACAAAAATGAACATAAAAAATTGTTTAATGTGTATCTAGCGGTTGAAACTAGATTTTTTATTCAATTGATAAAATAAATAATATAGATAATTGAACATTAACACATTATTGAATTTGAGTTTTTTTATTGATTTTTAAATGAAGGAATACATAGAGGCAATGCAAAATATTTCTCAAAGACAACTTTGCATAGAGCTAAGTTGGAACTTGGAAAGTCATATTATCAATATAAAATCATTCTATCAACTTTTTTAGCAACTTCCACTGTTTAGGTGATGGAAGTGTCATTTGTACTAACTGATGTTGTTTGAAGTGAAAATTTGTTAACAATGAATGATTGAAATTGGAACTTAACTTGAATGTTTCAGTCAAAGTTTCATTTAAGGTTATCAGTGGTTTGATGAAATCCAAATCATTGTAATGAGACTTAGACTTGGCTCAAAATTGGCTAGGGTGACTCGACTCGGGACTTGGGACTCGACGCCCGAACTCGGCGTAGACTTGACAAAATGAAAAAAGTTGAAAAAACCCTAGAAATTTAGAGATTTTTAAGGATTTAAAACTTGTTTCAAGCACCCTTTATTGAATAAACCTTAAAGAAATAATAACATCATTAAATAGAAGCAAATTTGATCACATACACAAGTATACAACGATCACATAAGTATAAGGTACACATATTGTAGTAGAGCTGCTGAAGGAAATATCATACTTAGATATATAAATATAGTCAAATGTATACAAAAATCATGGAATATGAAATCCATGACATCAAATGTTCCATATAAATATGAAATATCAAAAAAATAGCCACAAGTATATGGCTTAGTGGAGCCAGCATCCTTCCTACGAAGGCTTCTACGGGTCCTCAATGATGTAGTAGTTGCAGCCATAGTCTCTGCCTGTGTCTCCATGCCACTCTCACCAACAACTATGTCTCCTCGTGCTCTAGCCTCCTCCTCAGCCATGGCTACAACATCAGTCTCTCTCTCTGCCTGTTCCACCCAATCAAGGTCCTCATCACTAAAGACTACATCTGTAGCCTTAGTGATCCACTCAGACTGTGGATCAACCTCCTCTAGCCTGATCAGGGTGGAGTCATGGTAAAAAATATTCCTGTATCTGAGGCAAAGGTTGTAATGAACATATACCAAATCATTCATCCTCTCCACTGACAATCTATTACGCTTCTTGGAGTGTATGTGCTCAAACATACTCCAATTGCGCTCACAACTAGATGAACTGCATGACTGGCTCAATATATGAATGGCAACATTTTGAAGGTTCAGTGTATCAGAACCAAACATATGCCACCAACTATCTAAAATGAGAAAAAGAAACAAAATCAATCTCATTTCCAACTTTAATTTTCAAGTTTCAAGTTTCAAGTTCAACATTTAATAATAAATTATAATATAAAAAGATGAAAATTATGCCCTTAAATATATTTTTACTTGGCTGTAATGTCATCCTACTCTCTTTGCACAAATGACGTGCAAATAAGTCTCCTTGTGCCTTATTGAAGGCATCTATCTCATGCACTATCTATGTAGTAACATCAGGAAACACCCGCTCTATCATCAAGTAGAGCCCACTAAGAATCTCTCTATCTGCACGTAGATCACGGCTGAATTGGAAGGCCAGATTTAGGAAACATGCAACTACATGGATGGGACTATGAAGTTGGTGGTGCCATCTTTGATCAATGATCTCAAAAATAGGACAATACTTCTCCTCAACTCCACCATAGGTGGATCTAATGGCCTCTTTGGCCCTATCCATGCCCTCATATATGTAGCCCATTGCGAGCTTCTCCCCATCAACAACTCGTAGGAGAACTACCAAGGGCTTGTTAAAATGCAAAGTGCAAACATTAACTTAAGTAAGTGTGAATGAAAATAAACAAATAAAAGTAAAATATGAATAAAAATTAAAAGTAAAACATAATGAAGAATTAAATTTTACCTTCACAATCTCCTTCGTTGGTGTCCAAAACCTCGACTCGTCAAAAATGCAATCAGCCACAACAATCCTTGCAGTGCTTGTAGCATAGGATGAGGAAGACCACTCCTCACCAACAAACATGTGCCTTAAAGCTTCCTTTGACTGAATCAAGGATTGCAATGTGATAATTTTTTTTGCAAACCTAGTGATGCCAGGACGAGCCAACTCCCTCAACCTCGTGTATTGCCTTATAAGGTTAAGCACCCATGTGTGATTGTACACAAATTTGCAAATGTTTTTTGCAGAATCCACACATGTTTTGATCCATGGGAGCTTCCCAAGATCCTACAATATGAGGTCAATGCAATGGGTGGCACATGGAGTCCAGAATATAGTAGGGTGCCTCTCCATCAATAATCTACCAGCAACAACATAATTTGTTGCATTATCTATCACCACTTGAACTACATTCTCTTCTCCCACCTCAGCTATCACCTCCTCTATAGCCTCACAAAGGTATGTGACATTTTTGATTTGGGCGGAAGCATCAATGGACTTGATGAAGATGGTGTCACCTAAAAAAAAAGCAAAACCAATTATTCAATAAATTAAAAAACATAAATCAGCCATATTAAAATTAAAATCACTAAATCAAATTCAAATTTCAAATTATTCAATGCATTGAGGGAAGTAAAATTACCTCCGAAGGAAACTAGAAAATTAAGTAGCGTCCTATTTCTCCTATTGGTCCAACCATCACTCATGATGGTACAACCTGACCTCCTCCACTGCAAGCGCTACTCCTCTAATTGTGCTTTTACATCTGCCACCTTTTGAGTCAAAAGTAGGCCCTTTAATTCATCTTCAGTAGGGGCTTTGAACCCCGCCCCACATATGGTTATGGCATCAACCATGTTTTTCCAAAAAGGAGACCTAAAACATGTCATAAATAAATTAATAAGTTACTTAGATAAGTATTGTAAAATGAAAAGTTTTAAGTTTTTAACTTTAAATTTGAATTCGATAATGAGATACAATCATACATCTAGATTCTAAAATTTAAATATAAATTTTAAAACAATTAAACGAAAAAGAATTACCTAGCTACATGGAAGGGAATGGTGTAATAGTACCAGAAGTCTGCAATTGTTTTCTTCCCTGCATCATATATGTCCTTATTCCAACCCATGCTCTCAAGCGACGGTTGGGAACCAAGAGTAGTGCGTGGTACAAAATATGAGTCCACCCTAGATTTACAAACTCTAGGGACAATGCTAACACTTCCACTACCACTGGCAATAACAATGCCAACAACACTAGGAGTAGTACTAGTAGTACGCATAGCTGGTGCAGTAGCAGAAGCACTAGCACTAGGACGGTATGGAGGCATGGAAGAAGCATCTCCAACAACACCAAGTTCTTGTGGCTATCCAACATCACTCGCCAACTCCTCCCTCTTCCTCTTCCTCTTCCTCTTTTTCATTTCTTTTTGCAATTCAAATGTTTCTAATTGCACTTGCACTTCACAAACAACCTCAGAAGGTGCTTTAGTGCAACCCACTGCATCATGGATGGGTATGCATGCAATATGATATTTCAATTTTTTTATTCCTCTTTGATATATTATTTTGTAATAATTACATTTTTCCTCTTCTTTTTTCATTCCGGCAAATATTTCAGCATGTTTCCAAGCAGGGTCTATTCTGCTTGGGGTTTGACTTTGAGACATTGTGAAAATATGGTTTGATTTGCGAATGAAAGTGGCTACAATAACAAGTAGGGTTTATAAAATTATTTAAGTTGCAAGTAAGGTTTGTAAAAAAAATATGCAAACTCAAAAAAATAATGATTTTACAAATTAAAATGGATTATTTGTTAAAAAAACACAAAAAAACCAATTAAAATCAAACTTACCTCTTAAATCTAGCTTGTAATGCAATGCGAAATCCTCCTAATCAATGGTAATGAGCTCTCAATGCACCTCCTTGCTGGTATGAAGCTTCCCAAATGATATCTGAGCTTGGATTTGTCTTCAACAACTTGTTGGTTGCCCTATAATGATCTCTTCTTTTTCTTCACAGCTCTCTCTTCTCCTCCTATTTTTCCAAATGAATGAAATGAGGTTGCTTTTAGGGTTGGGGAGATGATATAAGTAAAAAAAAACCAAGTTAAACTTTTATTTTATGTTTTTTTATTTACTTTTTGGAGCTTGTTGCGTTGGTCGCGTCCAGGGCTCGAGACTCTCTTGGACGCGACGTGTCTGACAAGTCCGGCCAGGACACAGCAGGACTCGACCACGTCCGAGTCTAGGCTCCTAGGACTTGGCTAGGGGTGCTCGGCTCGAGACTCGCCGAGTCCTGGCGAGTCCTGTTACACTGATCCAAATAGTTTGCCTCATCTGGGTTATGAGGAAATTGGTCCAAATCAATCTTCCTTGCACCCTCCATCTTCTTTCTGAAATCATTCTTTCCAATGAATCACTCATTTATGTCAAAAGCCTCTGGAAAACCAAGATCTTTCAAGTTCCTTACCTTTTCATCTAGCTTCTTCATCTTTTTTGCAGCTAGATGCATAAACTCCTCCATTTCTTGCATTCTCAAACACTTTTGAATGATAGATGACATCATTGAGGTATCAATCCAATTTTTTTTTGGTTCGTAAATATGATTTATATTAAATAAAAATTTACAGTTCAGTACATTCCTAGTGGGTTCGAGACAAACACCAGTTTTCCCATTGCATGCCCCAAAATGGGGGTACCACACTGCCACCAAACCTGACCAACAAAATAATCGACAACACACTTTTCACCCATTGCATTTTCCATGGTCATGACCATATGACACTATATCATATATTACATTACAATTCATTAGAGACACAAAAAAACCATAACCTTTATATTACTTAACTGCACCCATCCATCATCGAAGCCGTCATTCATAGCCAAAAAACTGAGACCACACACCCATCACCTTTACTCCATCAATATCTCCTCCTCAAGGAGATATGCCTTGAAGCTTCCATTCCATCTAGCATCCGTCGGCTCCACAAGGTACAGGAACAATTTCTGGAAGTCAACGCCTCTACTCGCCTATAGCCTGTGCACTCAAAACACTTCCCTCTTCATGTCCAAGAGGAAAGGATATATCCTTACTCGGATGCCGAGAAGAAACACCCATCCCATGTATCTCAGTTGTGAAATTCCAACCCCCAGCTTTGCCACAATGATTGCTTCCTCGACCCCACCTAGCAAGTCTGCCATCACCAATTTCCTCACCATAAGAAGCACCATCGCTTTAGGCAGCTCGAGATTGAGTAGCACGACAACAAAACGTAATGTGATATCAACATTGGTCCGATAACATTCATCTGAGACCATGAAATCCTTTCCCAAGATTAATTCAACCGCCTTGAGCACCAAAGGGTCCCATTCCATAAAAATAGAATGTAAGTGATTATCCACGATTTTCCCTAAAAAAGCCCACAGTTTACATGTTGAGATGAGGAAAATTGGGGTCTCCATCACGCTCTTAGATGCAACCACCACCCCAAAACCACCGACAACATAAGCAATGGAAAAATTGAATGAAAATCTCTTGTCGCTATCCTCTACTTATTTCCCTTCAAACGTGCCACTTTGTAGCCTGAATTAAAACTTCATCACCTTTTCCTACTCCCATGACACCCATCGTCAACCACACATCACCTAGGAATAATGAGTGTTTAATGCAATCATCCTTCGATTGTCTCCTTGTACCGTGCCATCCAGTTGATGCTCTATGACCCCATTTGTCATAGTAGCACAAATCCCAACCTCCATCGAAATTCCGTGGGGAGGCATCAATCCGATTATTAATCCCTTTTGATTTCAATTCATTGTCACTAGATTTGTAGACTATTTGTTGAACTTGATTTACATATTTATCTATTGTCAATAGATTTTTGTTGTCTATTAAACATTTCTTAAGCTTCTTATAATGTAGTCTCATAGCATCAATCAATTGAAATAATTCACACAAATGATCAATCCTCTGCATTATTTCCTCCTAGATCTTTTGTTTCATATGCCTCTTTGTTTCTCTACAAAATGCAGTTAACTTATTTTGACAAGAGTTTATTTCATTTTTTTCTTCCCTCAGCTCTACCACCAATCTTTCACTTTTTTTCTCTCTTTCTCCAATTTTTGTTCCCACTGTTGATTTGCTTTCCCCAAGTTTTGTTTTAATTTTTTTGAAGTGGATTTTTCCTCATCATATTTCTTTTTACTCTCATCTAACTTTTGATTTAGTTCATTCAATTCCACCTCTGTTTGTTTATCCTCTTCTATTTATTTATCCTCTTTGCTTGTAGATGTAGAGGCAATTTTTTTTATTCTTTTTTCTAATTCACTGGTCTTGTTATGTGTTGCTTTCCTCTTTGCTTTCTCATTTGCTAGGTCTGCTTGTAAATTTTCTATTTGAATTTTCAACCTTTTCTCTCTCTCTTTCTTTAGCAATGATGTGTACACCAATTCATTGTTCTTCTTTGATACATTAATTTTGTCAAAAAATTTGTATCCAAAAAAATCTAAATGGAAACTGCCCACTTAAAATTCAGAGTGATCCATCTAATTTTTTGGTTTATTTTAAACTATGGGAACAAAAAACATGTACTCCATGATTTCTTTATTTGGATAAAATGTGGTTAATACCCTGGTTGTTGTAGGCTTTGAAGTTACAGTAGACAAACTCTCTATCAGTTGCTTCCTTTTTTATAGAATTCTAATTTCTTTTTAAACTCATCATTGTAATAAAAACCCGGGGATATAGAAATAATGGAATGCTTGAATGGTGAAGGAATAAGAGTACTTGAAGTTGTTGTTGATGCCACACTAATTGGAGGAGTGACTGAAATAACTCCTTTGGGGTGGAATTGGTAGTTAGACTTAGACCTATCATAATTCTTTCCCTCTTCAGTATGCCTTGATCACTAGGTGTTTGTGTGCTATCTTGTATTGTTGGCCTCTTGTTTGTAATATTTTTTGTAGCACATGTTGACCACTACTAGTACTACTATCCATACCATCACCACCAGTGGCAATGCTAGTTGCACTAGTTACTCCACCATGGGCATGTCCTAGTTGTTATTGTATCTGACCATGAGGATTAAGATTTGAAGCTTTAACAAAATGAGTTGTTTCAGTTATACTTGTATGCCCTTGGTCTATTTTATCTACTCCAAGGCCTCATTTATCAACTAGTTTTCTAGGGTCTACATGTATTGTCATCTAAATGCCTTGTCCTTGGTACCCTAAAGGACCACCTTCATAACCCATTTTTTTGCCGATGGTTTCTCTTGAAGTAAATGTTTGTTTTGTGGTCTCACTTAATCCAAATTTAACTTTTCTTGCATCATCAGTTTCTTCACATTCATTGTGATTGGGATGCTCTATATTCCACAAATTTCTAAACTTAGAATCTTCTTTGATGTCTCCAAACTCTGCACTACTTTTTGGTTCACCTAGCTCCTTCCTCATAGACCAAAAGGCAATAATTTTTTATTGTGACCAATTTTTTTTTGTAACATCCTTATCTAGATAATCTATCATTTTTACTCTACTAGATGGTATATTACTTTTTTAATAAAAATTGGTGTACTCCTGATTTGATTCTTTGCTCCTGTTTGTTGGTGTAATGCCATAATTTCTACTGACAATTGTTCAAAATAAATACCTTTCTCAACAACAATTTTCTCCATTTCTATTTTAATCTCATCCCAAGAATCCTTGTTTCTTAAGTTTTCAAGAAAGGGTTTACTTTGATTTTGAATTCTACTTGTAGCATTCTTATTAGCCATAATCCATAATTTAATGGTGTCACATGGATCATACTACTAGTGACAAATAGCATCAAATATAAAAAAATTCAAAAGATCATGTGCCACACTAAATGCTTTTCTCTTGAATGTGAACCCTCCACATGAAAAAGGTAAAGAAGGAAATAAGGGCTTCTTTTGCTGACTGACAAAATATAGTTCATCAGTACTCTTCATCTGTCTTACATATTCCAATGCAAAAACCATTTTTGTCACATGTATTGGAAGTTTGTATGGCTCTACCCTTGATCCATAAAATCTTAGCACAGTGCATTCTCTCATTAAGTACCAATCAACCAATTCTATTTATTTTCCTAGTTGAATGTGATTTCTACAAGATATAGGCAATCTAGGCATTGGAGTATTTGTAATTGCTTGATACTATGGAGCAAAAAAGTAGTTTACAAAATGATTTTAGTTCCTTTGAGAATCATGCATCCTTATCTTAGTGGTCCAATCATATACTGGAGCCATTTTCTTTTCCTTGACATTCCTATAGGACTGAATCTGAAGCTCGTTGATCTGAAACATTCCACTAAATTTGAATAAAAAATAGCACAAGTAGGTTGTGAACCTAAATGTCTTAGTAGAACCTCCTTTAATCATTAAAAATTGTTTATGGATGGATTCTACAATGTTCTCAAGAAAGTTATATTTGATAGGTTATCCATTATAATGGATATTAAATACCATTTCAAGGAGGCTTGCACCCACTTCCTGATTGTTATCCAGTTCGAGGAAAAATGCTAGCATGGAAATAGTATCATGAACCCATGGTATAAAAATTACAAAATCATAAGGAGGCTTATGATTACTTTTCAATACTATCGATGAGAGACTGGAAAGTCACATCAATATCCCATGTCTCCCCGATGTCCCAAAAGAACCATCACGACCATAAGCATCGCCAAGAGTCACCGCAATGTCAAACATCTATCCCAAGGCCAGCCTTCGGAAAGACAACAAGCATTGGAGATAGTTCGAAATGTCTCACCGAAGTCTCAAGTCATCCTGACAACCTTAAGGTCAACTACAGATTGAAACACCTCATTAGTAGGAGTCATATTTATGTCCGACTAGAACAGAATCATCAACAAGTCATACCGATGTCTGACTAGAATAGACTCCATGTCTTCTCGATGACCCAAGCTAGACAATCTTTGCTCGGATCGACAAGAGTCTCCCTGACAAAATTCTTTAGCCAAACTTCTATCATCAATGAGAGTTTGAAAACTCGCACCAATAGTTCAGGTCACACCGAGGACTCCCTTCAGTTGTCCTTCGACAAGACCAGTCACTAGGCACACTGATCTGATCACTTCTTACTACAATTAGTTTTTTGCTAAGGGTCCTCATTTTGGAACAATTTTGTAAGATTTTGTGGGACAATTTTGTAATATTTTTATACCTATTCAAGCTATAACTCGAGGTTTTCCTGGTTCTTTCCTGCCGGTATGCTCTCTGAACTAGGTTTTTGTATTAATTATTTATATATATATATTATATTATAGTGGCTTGCCACTTTTATTTTAAAAAAAAAATGATTACTTTTCAATAAGTTTCTTTGATGATCCATAGCTATTTTATTTAGAAAATTATTTTTCTCCTTTTCATCT
The DNA here is from genome assembly GCA_007258455.2 of Sequoia sempervirens. Lineage (NCBI taxonomy): Eukaryota > Viridiplantae > Streptophyta > Pinopsida > Cupressales > Cupressaceae > Sequoia > Sequoia sempervirens. The sequence continues at coordinate 61,671 of VDFB02035834.1, read as the reverse complement.
ACTACTTCATAATCACTAGAAAGATTTTCTAGGTCAATGTAGATGTTTCCAAATTATTCGATTGTAAACCCCATCACATTTCCAAATTCTTCTACATATATGGATAAAATTTCCTCTTTGCTATCTTTATTAACAATTACTCTTTTGTTATCATCATAATTGTGGGCACAAACGATGATAAATTCTAGGCAATGGAAAACCTCATGTAACATCATGCACCCTAATCCACTTACCCATGGTGCATTGACACTATTAATTTGCATTTGGTTTGCAGCCTTATTCTCACGTGAAAATATAAGTTTTAAGGTAATTAGCCTACCATAGATTTCAGGATCATAAATATCATGGTATTCATCAGTGAAACCTGGGGTTTTAAGCACTCTAGCATAATCTATTTTTCTATCTAATTTTTCTTTTCCTTTCCCAATAACTTCCTTTGGTTTGCTAGTGGTGGTATACATGCTTGTACAGTGTGAATTCCCTCTTAAGTCCTACTTAATTTTTCTTAAGTCTCTCAAGTTCTGAACCCTAAACCTAAAGTTTGACAAAATAAGATTTTAAGAAACGATGAAATGTAGGAATTTTATCTTTCACCTACCCAAATTTTGATTCTTGAAAAGATTAATACTAGAATGCATGGACTGGCTTTGTTGGAACCCAAAATCTCCCTAGTGCACTACAATGAGAAATATTAAACCTCTTTGTGTGTTGAACCTCTCACTTAAAAATAAAATCACTTAGCAGTAGAAAATTCACTTATTTTCTATTAGTTTTTTAATATTAAAGTGAATGAAATGTCAACATGTTTCCTCTAGACTACACAATTAGTACATTGCATTTCTGTACAGACACTTATAAATAAATTGAACAGTTGTCCTAAATTTATGATAAATTCTCAACCGTTGATCTTTGTAAATCTAAAAATTATAGGGTGATTCCGTAGGTTAAGTTTGCAAGCCTACCACTCTATGCATTTCATTCCGAAATGCAACTACAACCAGCCATCAAACATTCATCGAATGATCGAGTAATTTAAGATATAAACAATAAACACATTTTTTAAAGTTGTTTTGATGTACCTTCTATTAATTGATCACTTTTGGTGAGAGGCGTTCTCAATATCATTGAAATGTTTCATCTCAAACAAATTCTCAATCATTGATCTTTGTAAATCTAACGATTATAGGGTGATTTTGGAGGTTTAAGTTCACAATCCTAGTGCTTTGTGCATTCATTTCAGATTCCAACTACATCCATCAATCAAACGATCAAGTAATTTATGAAATAAATAATAAACGTGTTTTAAAGTTGTTTTAAATGTTAGTATGCTAGGATACACAATCCTCATGAGATTTTCCTTTGATAGAAAACTAGTTGGAGACATTGAGATGAGTCCACATGTCCATTTTGTGGTTCCACGAGTCACATATATATCTACTTGAAGCATCCTACAGACTTGTGGAATCCCTTTAAAAGCAAGATATTGATTGACACCTGTCCCCTTTCTGCGGTTCTGCAAATATTAATTTAACCTTTATAAAACTATCCACAGACTCGCGAAACCATAAAGTGCGAGCTCACTTAAGCCATTTAATTAAGAAGATACTGAATCTTCTTCTTAAGTGAGCGCTAGGTAAAAGGATAAAGCCTCCAAAATCTCACTTATCACATAAAATCCAAATAAATATTTATTAAATGACAACATTCTATTTCCATTTTTAGTGTTTTTTGTCAATTTGATTGATTTGATGTTAGGATATAGGACTGTTGCACGTGAATAATAACTTTTATAATGATTAAATTGAAGGTCTTAAAGCATAATACTGTAATTAAAATGTTGAATTTCAAATGATTGAAAAGACATTAAAATGATTAAAGGAAAACCACAGAAATTGAGAAGCTAAGAGAAGACAAGACAGTAAATTGATAACAGAGTTCGCCAATTGGCTATGTCTCCAGGTCCCTCTCTGACGGAGTGACTGATCCTTCAATTCTTCTCCAAGAAATCTTTACAAAGTCTCCTCGATCAATGAGGAAGATGAAAACAAATTCTATCCTTCAAGTACAAGCATTATGGCATCAATCACCTAATTCACCTGTACAAAGAGCTCACTTCCTCTAATTTCCTCAATTTCTCTCCTAATTTCCATTACCCTTACAAAGCCAAATATCCCCTTTTTATACATAAAATTTACTTATTATGGCTCATAACCATATGATTATGAAAATCAGCCCATATCTCCTATTTGCATTGGTAAATCACAAATATCTCCCTTAAAATAACATTTAAATCTTTAGAATTTCTAACCCCTTAAAATTAATGTCTCTTATAATTTTGAGCCTTACAAAATAATTCTTAAAATCCCCTTTAAAATCCTTACATATCACAATAGTAATATTTTTAGCCCCTTTATAACTTCATGTAAATGACTTCGATATTTTAATGGGTTTAACTTAAAAAAATAAGGGGTTAATATTTAATATTTAAAAGATTTGGCTTTTAATGTTTTATTAAAAACTGTGTGCCTCCCTTATATTTCATTGAGGTAAGTGATGGTGTAGTGGCAACAGTGGTGAGTGTTTGGGATGAGGTCGGCGGGTCAAACCCGCTGACCTCCATTTTCACCGAAATTTCCTTGGAGATAGGAAAAAATAAATCGACGTCTATTTATTGTTAGCGCGCATAGCGCGGCGTAGTGGTAAAGTGCATAGCTTGTATATGGTGGGTCACGAGTTTGACCGCACCCCCCCAACAACCACCTTTTCTTTTAGTAAGGATAACAATGACTTGTCACAGATGAAGTTGACGAGGTTGCCATGTGTCGCACCATGATTCACTAGAGAACGCCACATGTTAGACCATGGTTGTGCCACGCCACTATATGGTGTTGAATGTGCTGCCATGTCACCATCTGCCACATCACCACCACCACGTCACATGTTGGCATCATCATTTTTACTAGTCAACCCTTTTGACTAAAACTTTGACTTGGCATAACTTTGGCATACAGACTCCATTTTCGTGCACACATAGCGGGGAGTAGTGGTAAATCGCATAGCTTGTATATGGTGGGTCACGAGTTTGACCCCCCCCCCAAAAAAAAAAACCACCTTTTTTTATTAGTAAGGATAACGTTGACCTATCACAAATGAAGTTGACGAGGTTGCCACATGTCACACCATGATTCGCTGGAGGGTGCCATGTGTCAAACTTTGATTAGTTGGAGAATGCCATATGTCAGACCATGATTGTGTCACATCACTGTATGGTGTTGAATGTGTTTCCATGTCACCATATGCCATTTCACCACCTTCCATGTCACCATCGCCACGTCACATGCTGACATCATCATTTTGACTAGTCAACCCTTTTGACTAAAACTTTGACTTGGCGTAACTTTGGCATACAGATTCCGTTTTTGATGAAGCAAACGGTGTTAGAATCATGACAACGAGCTCTTCGACATGATGTTGTTTTTGACCATTTTTTAGATGATAACAAATTTCACCTTTCTAACTGGCCTTTGTACCTGGTTTGACCCCAACTTTGACCGGGCATAACTTGAGCGTATGAGCTCCTTTTTTTCCCATTCAAGTTGCATTGGGTTTCATTTTCTGAGCTCTTCAAGATGACACTAAAATTTGGAGCATGTGGAATACTTAAATTTATGATGACAAGTATCCACCTGGATCAGTCCTACCCACTAGAGAGCTTTTGTACCTCCAAAAGTTACATTTATTTAGAATTTAAGTGAGGGCATGGCCTCCCCATTTTTCCTGTATCACCTGTCCATCTGTACACCTGGCTCAACACCACAATTAGGATTGCAATAACATTGTTGAACATATGCATCATTCTATCAATTCCATAAGCATCTATATCAACTTTTACAACCATTAACCAATACACACTGACTAATATCAAGCTGAATGACAATGTAGATACGAAAGAGAGTGAATCAACAACATGTCTATCTTTCACAACATGAACATTTTTACCCAAGGGAATGTCCAAATTCCCAACCAAAAGTTGTAGACTTGGATCATCAATGCTTTCATTTACTGTTTCCTCATTTGTACTGTTGGTGTATCCTGAAACATTTGATTAGCCTTGATTACCTCAAGTTCATGTCTAGAACCACCTAAATTAATAGACATAAGAGACAAATCTTTACTTGCATTAGTCACCCTTTTCAGCTGCCCTGTCTTTGTAAAAGATCTATCAGTCTCGATTATGTGAGAATGTACAATATACCTGATACTATCTTTAAACAAGTGATAATGATTAAATTCCCTATAGAAAATAGCCTTATGATCATACAAATATGGGCTACCCAACACTATCCCACAAACATATAGTGGAACCACATCAAACTGCACCTCATCAACATACTTACTTGTGATTGCGAACCTTAAAACACATTGCCTTGTTACTTGCAATTCATTGTTTTCGCAAACTTAGCCTAGTGTATAAGGTTTCTGATGCAGTGTAGTTTTCAATCCCAAATTCCTTATAACATTTTTCTGAGATTAAGTTTTGAGATCAACTATCTATGAGAGTATCAATTTTAGTGTGCTTAGCAACAACCCTTATGTGAAAAAGCTCATTTATTTTCTTATCTTCAGGGACAACATGGACTTGAGAAGTAGAAGCACAACTAGCAACAGAAACATTGGTAACATAAGCCTTACCTTTCAATCCCATTGTTGTTATCTTAGTTTCATCTTCAGACTCTAAACCAAGATCCATAACAACATTTGTAGACTCCTTCTTACCTTTATGTTTACGAGCCCATTTCGGCTTCAATTCTAGATGCAACTGCTAGCAGTGATCTTCATCACGACCTTCCTTGCCATAATGAGAGCATGTGAACTTATCATCCTTATTTTTAATGGTAGTTGTCTTCTTCCCATTTTCTATATCTTTGGATTTACCTTAAGGCTTAGATGGCTTCTTGTCAGACTTATCAATGAAAGTACCCTTACCCCTTGACTCTAGGTGAGTGGCTTGGACACTTCATCCAAATTACTAGGATTCAAAACCAAAATGGAATGCCTTAGATAAGATTGAAGACAACCTATATACTTAAGCAAAGTGTCTTGGGTGTACAATGGGACATTCAATGCAATAACCCTTTTCCTAAATTCATGGGTGTACTCTTGGACAGTTTGACCTTTCCCTTGCCTAAAATTTTTCCAGTTCATCATTAACTGTTGCATATGGCCTAGGGGATAAAATTACTTTTTAAGAGCATTAAAAAATTCTTCCCAAGTTAAATTGACTCTACCATGTTTTGAAATGTTTTCCCGAGTTCTACTCTCCCACCAAGTGAGATTTGTTTCTCCCAACAGAAGAGTAGCTAACTGGATCCTAGAGGCATCATCGAAGAGACCTTGAACTCTACAACTTATACTTCTACTTGTTGAACCCAATCATCTAATTTCTCCACATTTAATTCCCCACAATACTTAGGTAGATCAAATTTTACATCCAATTTAATTTTTGGCTTATGTGCACCCTTGAAAGGATTAGCAGAAGTAGAATCATTAAAAGAAGAAGGAGAAGACAAATAAGAAGGAGAAGATGGAGAAGGAGTTTCTGGAGGCTCATCACCACCTCTTGGTCTTTTCCCTTTGTCCTTCTGATCTTCATTCTTTTCTCGCTTCGATGAATCTCCTTTTTTGCACTTTGTCTATTCCTTCTTTTCATGCCTTTCTTGAAAAAGAACTTCTACCATTGCCTTCATTTCAAGAAAATATTTTTGAAAACTCTTCTCATCAATCTATGAACTTTTTCCAGCTTCTTATCCTCCCATCCTTGGCAAATTTCCTCATTTACCGATCTCAGGATTGTATTCTGCAAGTGTTCCTTCACCTCGCTAGCTCCTAGATCGTGTTATCATTCACCTCTACAAACACTAGTCACAACAAAGCTCTGATACCACTTGATTTGATGTTAGGATCTAGGACTATTGCACGTGAATAATAACTTTTATAACGATTAAATTGAAGGTCTTAAAACATAATAACGTAATTAAAATTTTGAATTTCAAATGATTGAAAATACATTAAAATGATTAAAGGAAAACCATAGAAATTGAGAAGCTAAGAGGAGAAGACAAGACAAAAAATTGATAATGGAGTTTTCCAATTGGCTATGTCTCCAAGTCCCTCTCCAATGAAGTGATTGATCCTTCAATTCTGCTCCAAGAAATCTTTACAAAGTCTCCTCGATAAATGAGGAAGATGAAAAAAAATTCTTTCCTTCAAGTACAAGCATTATGGCATCAATCACCTAATTCACCTGCACAGAGAGCTCACTTCCTCTAATTTCCTCAATTTCTCTCCTAATTTCCATTACCCTTACAAAGACAAATATCCCCTTTTTATACATAAAATTTACTTATTATGGTTCATAACCATATGATTATGTAAATCAACCCATATCTCCTATTTACATTGGTAAATCACAAATATCTCCCTTAAAATAACATTTAAATCTTTAGAATTTCTAACCCCTCAAAATTAATGGCTCTTATAATTTTGAGCCTTACAAAATAATTCTTAAAATTCCCTTTAAAATCCTTACATATCACAATAGTAATATTTGTAGCCCCTTTATAACTTCATGTAAACAACTTTGATCTTTTAATGGGTTTAACTTAAAAAAATAAGGGGTTAATATTTAATTTTTAAAAGATTTGGCTTTTAATGTTTTATTAAAAACCGTGTGCCTCCCTTATATTTCATTGAGGTAAGCGATGGTGTAGCAGCAATGGTGGCGAGTGTTTGCGATGAGGTTGGCAGGTCAAACCCGCTAGTGTCCATTTTTGTCAAAATTTCCTTGGAGATAGGAAAAACAAAATCGGCGTCTATTTATGGTTAGTGTGCATAGCGGGGTGTAGTGGTAAAGCACATAACTTGTATATTGTGGGTCATGAGTTCGACTCCCCCAACAACTACCTTTTTTTTATTAGTAAGGATAACGTTGACCTGTCACAGATGAAGTTGACGAGGTTGCCATGTGTCGCACCATGATTCACTAGAGAATGCCACATGTCAGACCATGATTGTGCCACACCACTATATGGTGATGACTATGCTACCACATCACCACTACCACGTCACATGCTAACATCATCATTTTGACTAGTCAACCCTTTTGACTAAAACTTTGACTTGGCGTAACTTTGCAATACGAATTATGTTTTTGATGAAACAAACGGCATCAAAATCATGGCGACGAGCTCTTCGGCATGATGCTATTTTTGACCATTTTTGAGATGATCACATTTTTCACCTTTCTGACTAGCCTCTATACCCGGTTTGACCCCAACTTTGACCAAGCATAACTTGAGCGTATGAGCTCCTTTTTCGCCCATTCAAGTTGCGTTGGGTTTAATTTTATGAGCTCTTCAAGATGATGCTAAAACATGGAGCATGTGGAACACTTCAATTTCTGATGACAAGCATCCACCTAGATCATTGATGGCAACTTTCTTTTTTCATTTGTATTGCTTTATGTTTTAAATATACACACAAATTTTTCATAATACTTAATTTCTTGAAGGAAAAATTATAGATTTGTCTAAATTTATTTCATTCCATTATAATTTATTTAACACTTATTATTAATTGTTTAATCTATCCACATGCAACTAGTACTTTCAACTTGCAACCTATGCATGCATAAACACATACTCTATAATATATTAACATACATAGAGTTTTCTATTGGTGTAATCATTGAAACTCCTTTAAATTTTATGTGCAAGTGCTACTACTAGAAACATTAATGCTATTGCTAATTAGTTGTATAATTTGAATAGACACTGAACACAAAATATTTTTTATTGTAAATGAATAACAAAGAGTAACACAACCATTTATTTTGTTACAAATGAATTACAATGTTACATTATTATATAGATTTTTAAAGATAAGTACTATTGAGTCTTAACTAATGTATTGTAAACTTGGTAGAACCTACATAATTCAGAGGTTTATCTAACTGAATAGTCCACTCAACATTGCAAAGAATACATTAAAATGTTAACCCAAGGTTTATAAACTTGTGATGGTGCATCATTGTATATGCCTTCAGAGATCCAACACTACCTAAGCTATCATATCCAAGTGATTCTACTTACTAAAAAATTCACATAATTGCAAAATAGTAAAAGACATCACCAAAAGTAATGGCTACGGGTACCTACAACTTAGATCGTAACTGAACTGTTGCTAATAAAACATTACTGTGTTCAACTCGAAATTGATAAAAACTAATGACTCAACTAAATTAACCTTTGGAGTACTACTAGTTAACCATTTTATGCATGTTCATGAACATTCATTAACAATAAGCAAAGTATGAGATTCTAGTTTAACTTGCATAAAGTTCAAATGATAAATAGGAAACAACTACTAAACAAAAATAAACAATTGGAAAATGAAGTGAAGAATAGTACCTTGAGTGGCTTGCTCAAGTGGATATTCTCACTTAATTGAAACCAAATCTAACTAATTGATTCTACACATCCAGTAAAATTGACTTCATTCATTGCATATCATGAAAGCTTTACACAATATTTTCTCACAGATTGTATTCAATCATTCTGAATATCCATCATGTCTTGAAACTAAAAATAACTAATAATGAAAAACTAAAAACCAACTAATTGACCTAAGGACTCAACCAATGACTATATACAAGCTTGAGGGAGTCTTACTCAAAGAAACAACTAACCATAATCATTTACTTCCACTCATAAATATCTAAGCGTATAGTTAAGACTGAATTATTCAAACCATAACTACATAGAAAGAAGAATCCTAATAGCACTAAAACTTTGTAAAATAGAATCGCATGTAAACACAAATATTTTCCAAAATCCTATCAGTAAAGGAATCCTTCTGCTTCAGTGCTTATTAAATGGTCATAAAGATGCACATTCGACCTTCATTAGGTGCCTTTAATCAACAATCATCACATTAAGTTTAATTTGGAACTTGCTTGTTTTGTTGTCCCAATCATCCTTTTGCTGCGGGTTCATCCTGCAATTGCTACATGCTACAATTCCTCTTTGGATGAAAAATTATTAATTCAAAAAGTACAAATGCAAGACTAACTACCATAATTGAAACATAGAATTCCATCTACATTCATGCATATCTTCATATAAATCATGCAATACTCAATATATCATAACCATATTTCCATTATTATATTTTAAGTCCAAGTTTGCATAATAAGTATGAAAAGGTAGTATAATATAAGAGTACTATCTAGGAAATATATCTAAAAGTGTCTAATAGTATTGTAGACACCTAAATTTGACCACTTCCATATGGTCAAATGCGTCTCCTTAACCATCCTCTTGCTTGTTTAATTTGTCCTTTTTGTCGATATTAATTAAATCACTCATTTAATTAATATTATGTGTCCTACATAAGGTTTCCAAAGTATTTAATTTAATAAATAATTTCCCCCTCTTTCCTCTCTAAATTAAATAAATGTATCAATTTATTTAATTTAGTCATATTATTTTTTGGAATTTTAAATTTATTTTTAAATTCCCTACTTTCTCTCTCATTGTCACATCCTCCATCTTTTGCAAGTTGGTCTCTAATCCCTCTTAGAAATTTAACCCTCTTTCTTAGTCATAATTAATTTATGGTTAAGATGTGCACACCCCTAATCTTCATTAGGGTCCCATCCTCCATAATTTCCCACTTGCCTCTAATATGTCATTAACTTTTCTAATCAAGTATTTGCACAACCTTAATCACTTAATTAGGTCATCCCTAATCTCCATATCATTTATGGAATGTGTCCTAAGTCAACCTTCTTAAAGGCTTTCTCTTTTTGAAGAAGGCACTCGATTCCCTATTTGAATTTTTAATTCACATTTAATCCCCCAATGCCTTCCTTGGAATTTAAAACTCCTTCTTTCATCCCCATGAGAATATTTGAGGAATTTTTAATTCCTCACATGTCCTCTCACCCACATGGGGACACAAACCTCCTTTATGAGGAGATCTTGTCCAATCCCAAGGTACTATGTACCATCTCCATGTCATGTACTACCCTTCCACCTCATGTACACATCACATCTTACAAGCCACTTCACATGCCACATATCAAGATGTGAGGGCTTGTGAGTTCTCAACTCACCTTAGCCCTACATATTGATCTTGGTGGCTCAATATTGACCATCCATTTCCCTAGAGAATTCCAAATTCTCTATAAATACCCCCTCTTTTCTCTCATTTTAGGGGAGATCATTCATGCTAGCCAAACTCTTGCAAAATTTTCCTTGAGTCATACATAGCCATTTTTCATACATGCATCCACTTCCACTCATCTCTACATCCTCATATCATCTCATAATTTTGCATCTTTTTCCATCCAAGGAGCATACAACACCAAAGATCGAAGGGCCAACCAAAGGATCAATTCAAGACAAGGTAAAAGGTTCTATTTTGTTGTCTTTATTTTGTATTGAATCCAACTAGGCTAATCTTGAGGTGTAGGGTGTCTTTTGTTGTTATTTTGCACTCTCTTGTTTTTTTGTTCATTTTCTAACACTGAAATTTTCCCTATCACATTTCTAGCACTCCCGGTGAGACCCACAAATGAGTCTCTTGCTTTCAAATTTGCTATTTTTTTGACTTTTTGCAGGTGTAGGTTAAAAAGGGGCGGACCTAACCTACAGAGGGGAAAACTTGACCTTCCTGGGGTGGAACTGACCTATAGGGGCAGACCTGACCTGACAGACAGGCGAACTTGCCCTCCACAGGCAGACCCGACCTTGCCCAGGGGCGAACCTGCCCTCCATAGACTCTAGAAGGTGTTTTTGGCAAGTTCTTCATAGAAGAGCAGACCTGACCCATAGACAAGCGGACCTAACCTGTAGATAGGAAGAATTGACCTACAGACAGGTGGACTTGACCTTCAGACGGTGGACCTGACCTCAACCGACCTGACCTCTACACAGCCGGATTTTCCCTAGACAGTTTTTTCCAGAAGGTAAAATTTCACTTTTTAGCAATCTTTTTGGCTGTTTTAAGGGTTTTTAACCCCTAATTTAGGTACATAGTTTAACTAGGGGTGTCAATTAACCTTGTTTGCTGTGTTTGTGGGTGATCTATTTGGCGTATCCAATCCCCTTGCGCCATTCGACGATCCTGGGTGATGAGAAATTGTAGCTTACCAAGTCCTTTGAGTCATCCTTTTTTTATTTTTCTTAGCGAGACCTACTTGGGGATTTCATCACCCCAAGGATGATTCCAACCACGCGTACCAGCGAGGTATATAAAGGAGGGAGAGGAAAGCTGTACCTCAATCCAACCATGTTGTAATTGGCGAAGCATCGGATGATGTGAAGAGTTGGTCTGAGCCTTTAAGGTTCTTGACTCATGCTTGTAATGGGTTGGTGTTCACGGTTTTGGCCTCACATACCGGGTGTATATCGAGGACTCCCTAGTAACCATGTTCATCCTAGATTAGAAGACTTTGTTGACCATACCCTTTCTACTAGACTTAGGCTTGTGTTGTCTGAATTGTCTTCTTTGTGTGAAACCAGTAATTGTTCTGATTCATTTCACTCAGCCATATCCTTTTCATTGATGATTGCTGTGTTTTGAGTCCTTTGCCTTAGTATTTTTTCAAAAGTCAAGTTTAAACCCACAAACAACTGGACTTGACCTACAAACAACTAGACTTGACCTGCAAATAGATGGACTTGACCTACAAACAGTCGGACTTGACCTGCAAACAAGACGGACCTGCCCTCCTGACAGGCGGACCTGCCCTCTAGGGGCAAACCAGACCCATCCAGGGTCGGACCTGACCTATAAACCAGTCCTTTGGAGCCTGTTTAAGCCTTTTTGGACCAACTTTTTCTCCATAGGCGGACTTGTCCTCCCGACAGGAGAACCTGCCCTCTAGACATGAAAACTTGCCCTCCTCAGGCGAACTTGACCCATCTAGGGGTAGACCTGACCTTTGACCCACCCCTTTCAGGCCCGTTTTGGAAAAATTTAACTATCTTTTGCTCCTTGGGTGGACCTGACCCTTGAATGATCAATTTTTTTATCTGTTTCATCATTCGAGACCCTCGTTTCACCATTTCAATCACTCGTCTCCCCGTTCTAAACATCCGTACACCCATTTTGAGAGTCTGCTCGCCATCCTAAACATTCACCCCCCAGATCGAGCATCCATTCACCCATTCAGAGTCCTCATTTACCCATTTCAAACCCACGTTTTGATTATCATTTCTCTGTTTCAGACCATCGGTATCCCAGTGAAACCTCGTTAGAGTGGTTATCCAAATCGACCTAGGTGTTCATCTCTAATCATCATCCATCAAAACTGACTTAGGGTAGTCATCCATCCTAATTCGGTCATCCTTGTCGGCCCAATCAATCCACTTCTATCTCAAGTTGGATTCGGTGCCGTTATCATACATCCACCCTTTAATCGATTAATCAACACCCAGCGTTACCAAGGATCACTCTTGAACTCAGTTTCAAATTATGATCATTATCATTCATCCTGATCAATCATCAATCCAAATCAAATCATCATATCATCCAGTTTGGATTGACCAATCATCTACCAATCAACCCAATCTGATCTCATCAAACCAAATCCACCTCAGTCAAATCAAATCAATCCTATCGAGCCACATCCTCGTCAGCTAATCAATCATCAAATCAAATCAATCCTATCGAGCCACATCTGTGTCGGCTAATCAATCATCAAATCAAATCAATCCTATTGAGCCACATCCTTGTCGGCTAATCAATCATAAAATCAAATCAATCCCTTCATCACCAAGGTCATTCTAGCATCCTAGTCCATCATATCATCTTGCATGCCCGTTTAGACCCGGTCACAAACAAGGAAAATGGCCGAACAACAATCCCAACCAAACATCCCTGAAGATCCGAACAACACAATTAATGCCTTGCAAGACCCCCATAACAGTGCAAATATCCCTTGGGATCCACACAATGGTACATCATCACAATCCAATATTGACGGTCAAAACACATCACCCCCCGGGGATGAGAACATGGTCAACCAACCCGAACTTACATTTGAGGAACACTTTAGTAACCCTGTCAATGTGCAAATGACAGATCCCCTTCTCAAAAAACATGGGGAAGAAATCTTGGCTCACTTAATTAAAAAAGGTGTCAAGCTGTCGTCAGGTATCGACCTATCCAAGTATAGCGGTTCCACACCTAACATACCCCAAGGTTCACAAAACACACCAAGTAGTTCATACGTCCCCAATGTTCCTCCCGTAGAAGGTTGGCATCAACCTGAATTCAGTAATGTCGTTCTGTACCCCGTTAGCAATCCCCTGCATCCCGTAATCTCAGTCATAGGGGCTCCTCAAATAGCTAATCCCAATGATCCTTTTTCCTTTGGCATGCCACAAAACGCTCCGCAACCACTAGCACTAATGCTAACGACACCATCCCTTTCAAATCCACCTCCTGTCAGCACTGGGGGTAGCCCGTTTACTACATTGCCTCCACCTTCTGGAGCCACAAACCTACCAACGCCTTCATATGCATCTCCACAGCCTCCCCAATCTAACCTACCACCTCCATTATTGCCACAAGGTACATCCCAACCGAATGTTCCCTTTGGTACCCAACAACCTCCTTTGCAAAACACCCCTACGTTATCTCAGCCGCCCCAACAACAACAACTGCTATATAACCCACTGATTTCTTCACAACAACCACCATACCAGTCGCAAAGCAATCCGTCCTGACCTCCCACTCAAACCATATCTTCGTTCCTCACATGCATTCTACGTCCACGAGCTCAAACACAATACAACATCTCACATCACATCAGCAACCACCACAACATCATTATTACCATAACCAACAACAGTCCCAATAGCAACCACCTTATGCAGCCTCCCAATAGTCACAACAATAGCCTCAGTATTAGCAGGTTAATCCACAACATCACATCCAAGCTCCTCAGTAGCCTACCTCACATTTTTATCAAACAAATTTGTACTATACCTCACAACAACAACCCTCGTACCAACAAAATCCCTTGACTTACCAGCAAGGGATGTCATCATCCCACTACCAAAATCCATACCTCAACATTCTAACACTCTCTCACCAGGATCCTTTATACCATCCATATCCATCCAATTCGCCACCAGTCAATTCAGATATGTTAGAAATCAAAGCCACTCTGAAATATCTTCAAGCTGGGACTGGCAAACAATCGTTCAAGTTTGAAGACATATGCCTGTATCCATTCAATCCCTCCATCTCATTGATCCCCTTCCCTAAACATTTTGAAATACCAAAATTCAATAGATATAGGGGGAACAAGGATCCTAAGGCCCACTTGCAGGAGTTTTACTCCTAGTGTCAAGAGTTTATGCACAACAACAACTATCTCTTGCGCTTATTCCCACGAAGCCTGACAAGCAATGCCCTAGAGTGGTTCATGAGCCTCGAATGAGGGTCCATAAAATCTTTTGCAGATCTGTCAAAAAAATTTGTCTCCTACTTCTCCTTCAATTTGGAGGACATTGACACCTTAGATCTCCTCAAAGAGAAACAACATGAGGGGGAAACCTTTGCCAGCTACCTTCAAAGGTGGCGTGCGCTAACAAGCTGAATGAAAACCCCTCTAAAAGAGGACATGGTCACCCTCTTCGTGGAGAACTCTCATCCCGACATGGCTCATAATTTTAGGTTACATTGTGTCACCACTTTCACAAAGATAGTGGAAAAGGGACCTATCCTTGAACATGCCCTTGTTGCCAAGGGGCACATCAAGATACACGACCAGGACAAGGAAAGGTCATTCGGTGACAAGCCACATTTTTGGAACAAGAACAAGAACGTAGTGAATGACGGTGTCACTGACACTAAACACGTCCAAGTGGCTAATACATCCCAGAGACAACAACCATCCGTACCTAATGCCATATCTGTACCTCAGGGGGCACCTCATCCTCCTCAACAGCCAAACCAAAACAATCAGGGGAATGCTAAACGTTAGTATACTCAATTAGGAGAACCCCTGAGTGTCGTCTTCAATAAGTTGTTACAGATCAACTACCTGATCACCTACCCTGTCACCAAACCACTTGACAAATCCAAACCTAAGCCTGCTTGGTTTAGAGAAAATGAATATTGTGAGTTCCATAAAATCAAAGGACACACTTTGAATAAGTGTCAAGGTCTCAAAAACTATGTCCAAGATCTTATTGATCGAGGAGATATCAAAGTCGACACTAGTCAAGCTTCGTCGTCTAATGCTCAATTATAGATATATCAAAATTCCTTTCCAAACCATAATCAAGGTGCGAGCACTTCCAACAGCAATCCCCAAGACAACAACACAAATAACGTAAGCTATAAGAATGTACCCCTCAATTACGAGGTTATTATTCATTACATTGAGCAGGTAGAACCCCGTGTATCTATGATACCTGTCAAGGCCAAAGACCCTCAGTGTGTTGTTACTACACGACGAGTCCGCATCACTGTCCTTGTGGCCTCTGCACCCGACCAATCAACTCCTGTAAGCTCTCAGTACAACATTCTTGATCACTTAGGAAAGACCCCTGCTCATATCTCCATCTTGGATCTGCTTAAGTCTTCTCTTGTACATCAAGAAATCCTCAATAGAGCCTTATAGGAAACCCATGTACCTAATGACATTGATCCTACATGATTCCAAGCTTTGGTAGGGTACCTGGTTTTATCTTATTAGCTGCACTTCAGCTAGAATGACATGCCAAATATCGATGCCAATCATAATCATCCCTTGCATATCGGAGTCTTGGTTGCTCGTCATAAAGTAAAAAGGTTCTTGGTAGATAATGGCTCCACCCTCAATCTATGTACTTTGAAATTCATAAAACAAGTGGGGTACACTCAAGTAGACTTAAGTAATCAAATCATCATGATCAAGGCCTATGATAATGCAAAAAGGAATTCAGAAGGAATTATTAGTCTTCCTATTCAAGTTGGACCTGTAGTTCAATACACTACCTATCATGTCCTTGATCTGGACTTACAATATAATCTCCTCCTTGGCCGCCCATGGCTCCACGCTATGCAAGTCATCCCCTCCACATACCATCAGTGCCTAAAATTCCCGGTCAATGGACGAGAGGTCACCATTTATGCTGACCCCTAACCATTTGAATACTATCGTGCTTTAGAGGCATTGTTGCCCCATTTACATTATTGTCCTGGGGTTTAAATGGGGGCAGCTTAGTCATCATCTGCTAATCCATCCTCCACCATGACAACCACTCCATCTTCCGCCACTGACCCTACTATCACAAAATTCCAGATCATTGACAAGGGGTGTGGTGACTACGAAATGCACACTGCTTTTAATGTAGCAACCATGCGACTGTCACCACACGAGTACGGTCAACCTTCACATGCTACTCCAAAGGAAGACAAGACTATCACTTTCAGTGTTAAAAACATCCATACTACCACTTTCAGGTCCCCAAGTATTAATATTGATGCACCAGAAGAGGATATAAGTCAATGGGTATACCGAGAAGAACCCCAACTGGATCCTCCTCTAAAGGAATATTTTCAGGAAGCATATCCTTGGTCAGCTAAGTTTGCAGGAAAGTATAACTACCAAGGTAGGGGCCTAGGTAAAGAAGAACAAGGGCGGTTGCAACCTATTGATACATCAAAGCTTCCAAAGAACATAGGCATCATATACGATAAAAAGCAGAAAGGCCTTGCAACATCATCTAATACCTCCAATAGTGTTGCCGTGGACGATGGCTCATTGGAAGACATACCCGAGGAGGAATCCATCATACGTGCATACGATGACGTCGATCACACTCACCTATCATCCATGTTCAAATGCCTATCCATTTGTACCATTAGCCTATCCCTTCATCACCCTAAGCTTATTGATTGGGACCTATGTGAAAGAACACCTGTCAATATGTTTGTGGATACATATGTCAACCTCATGGGATTGGGGGAGGATGAACACTCCAGTCGCAAAAATAAGAATAAGAAAAATAAAAAGCGATCATCTAGTGAAAACCTCCCCAAGGCACTTCTTGACCTTGAAAAAGTAAAAATAAAGGACGTATACGATGGAAAAAACCTCAAACAGGTGCTGGAGGATGGAGATGTTCATCTTCCCCTTGTGGGAACTCAGTTATCTACACGGTCGTCCATCCTAATTGAAGAGACTCGAGAAGTTAATTTGGGTATTGTCGAAACCCCTAAGATCACATATGTGGCCAAATCACTTTTAGATCCGAAATTTGCGGTCATTGTTCAGTTACTCCAAGAGGGCATTGTTAACTTTGCTTGGTCATATTCAGACATGTCGGGCTTGGACCCCACTTTAGTGGTTCATCATCTAGACGTTCGCCTTGATGTCAAGCCTGTCAAACAGAAGCTCCACAAGATGTATCCACAAGTAGCATTATTAGTCAAGAAGGAACTAGAGAAATTACTAGATGTAGGTTTTATTAGACCAATTGACTACTCTGAGTGGATCTCCAACATAGTGCCTATTGCCAAACGAAATGGAGACATTTAGATCTGCATAGACTTTAGGGATCTTAACAAGGCCTACCCAAAGGATGATTTCCCTCTGCCTAATATTGACATGTTGGTTGACCTCACAGCAGGACATGAGATGTTATCCCTTATGTATGGTTTCTCTGGTTATAATTAGATCCGAATTGCACTTGAGGACCAACACAAGACCGCTTTCACAACACCGTGGGGTACTTTTTGTTACAACGTTATGCCTTTTGGTCTCAAAAATGTGGGGGCGACATATCAAAGGGAAATGATAGTCATCTTCCATGACCTCATCCATATCATCATGGAGGATTATGTCGATGACTTGTTAGGAAAATCCAAAACCTGAGCGGAACATCCTATCGTCCTGAAAAAGATGTTTGAACGGTTGGAAAATTACAAGTTATGACTAAATCCAAAAAAAGTGTCTTCGGTGTTACGTCAGGAAATTTGTTGGGTTTCATAGTCTCTCGAAGGGGTATTGAGGTTGATCCTACCAAGGTGAAAGATATTTTGGACATGCCACCCCCGCGCAATATGAAACAGTTAAGAAGCCTCCAAGGGAAGATGCAATCCATTCATTGGTTCATAGCCCAGCTCACGGATAAGTGTCAGCCATTCACTCATCTTCTGAAGAAAGACTCCACCTTCTGATGGAACCAATAGTGTTAGACAGGTTTCGATAAGATCAAAGAATACTTAGCTCATCCACCGATCTTGATGCCACCTATTCCAGGGAAACCCCTCCTGCTTTATATCTCCGCCACTTCAGTCACGCTAGGGGCATTGTTAGCACAACATAATGAATCATTGAAAGAGAGGGTGATCTACTACATCAGTCAGACATTGGTCGGCTATGAATTAAACTACTCTCCCATGGAAAAATCCTGCCTTGCAGTGGTCTTTAGCATACAAAAGCTCTGACATTACATGCTCAACCATCCTGTCAAATTAATTGCTAAGATTGATCCACTAAAGTATCTGTTATCCAGAACCACTTTAACTGTCCGCATGGCCAAGTGGGTCATGCTCCTAAGTGAATTTGACATAGAGTATGTGGAGCGAAAATCCATAAAGGGACAGGTCATAGCTGATCAGTTGGTTGAGGCACCATTAGTAGATGCTTACCCTCTAAACACTAAATTTCCAGACAAAGAAGTTTACACGGTTACAGAAGCACCAGCTTGGACACTGTATTTTGATGGTTCATACACTCATAATGGATTAGGTGCAAGAATTCTATTAGTTACCCCTCAAGGTGACTACATTCCAAAATCATTTAGGATAGCATTCCCGTGTACCAACAACATCGCAGAGTATGAAGCCCTCCTCACTGGCCTCTGAATTGCAAAACAGTGGCATATAACTCACTTGAAAGTCTTTGGTGATTCATTATTAGTCATCAAGCAAGTTAATGATGAATTCCTAACAAAGGATGATAAGATGTTACCCTATAAACACATGGTGGATGATTTGAAGAAATATTTCACCTTCATACAATTTGACCAAATTCCTAGGTTACAGAATAAAGCAGCTGATGCAATGGCCACTATCGGCTCCCTGATTGACATGCCCAAAGATCGGATGAAATGTGAGTTCCTTGTAGAAAAACTTTTAATCCCAGCATATGATATTCCTGAGATAGGTAAATATCAACCTATCTCAATGATAATGTTCTACCCCCAGAACTCACACGCAATCAACGCAAATCCTTCGTTCATTGCTCTTCTCGATACATTATCGTCGGTGATACGCTTTACCGTCGTGGGTATGATGGAATCCTCCTTAGATGTCTGACTAAGAACGAAACCCACATGACACTAACAAAGGTACATAGTGGTGTTTTTGGAGCTCATTCAAATGGTATGGCCTTGGCCAAAAGGATTCTCTGAGCTGGATATTATTGGCCTACATTAGAGCATGACGCATGTGAATTTGTGAAGAAGTTCCTTCCCTGCCAACAACATGCAGATTTGATTCATGCTCCAGCACAAGATCTTTAGCCCCTCCTAGCACCGTGGCCATTCTCTCAATGGGGTTTCGACTTGATTGGAAAGATTTACCCACCATCATCCGATGACCATACATTCATAATTACTGCCACTAAGTACTTCACTAAGTGGGTGGAAGCAATGCCACTCTCACAGATCACCGGTATTCAGATCTCAAAATTCATCCTTTACCATATTCTCTGCATATATGGTATCCCATCCACCATCCTCTCCGATAATGGAAAACCCTTCAAAAATAAATCCATGAAACACCTTTGCGGTACCTTTCATATCCAGCATCGTTGGTCAACGCCTTATTACGCCCAGGGTAATGGTCAGGCATAAGCAACCAACAAGAAACTCATCCACATCCTCAAAAAGGTTGTCAATAACACTGGTTGAGATTGGCACCTCCATATTCATCCCACCCTCTGGGCATATCGCACCTCCATCTGCACCCCCACAGGTGCCACTCCATATTCCTTAGTCTATGGCGTTGAAGACATCTAGCCAATTGAAGTTGAGATCCCATCACTGAGAATTTCCCTAAAAAATCTCATCAGTGATTTGGATGCTTGTGTTGCACGGCTTGCATGATCACCTGCAAGCATATCAGAACTGCCTCAAGCATCACTACAATAAGAAGGTTCACCCTCGACAATTCTAGGTGGGTGATCTTGTCCTCAAAGAGAATCAACGTACTCAGCAAGACTGAGACAAGAAAGGGAAATTTGAAGCAAATTGGTTGGGGCCTTATGTCATAGCCACCAAATATGGATCTGGGGCATACAGGTTGACTACTCTTGAAGGAGAGCCCCTCGAAGAACCCATCAATATCATGCATCTGAAGAGGTTCTACACCTAAGTCCGCTTGGTAACCTCACCTCAAAAAATAAAAAAATTAGAAAAATCCAAAATTCCAAAAATAGTAAAGAGAAATAAGTTCGTCCTATGGTGAAAACCACTTCTTGGTGGCACCTTGGATAAGTACAGATGGTGAAAACCTGGTAACAGACATCATCCATAGAGGGTTTAATCATTATCTACCTGGCATCCTAGTTATTTTATGCTTTCATCCGCACTATCATCCTCACCCATCCCATTCTTGACCACTTGGTATATTTTGATTGAGCATTGGATGATCCATTTAGGCTGTCCCTCATCTTGAGCTTTTCGGTATCCCACTCTAAGCTTATGTCGCTCATCTCCTCATCGGTCGGTCTATGTCATCACATAGGAACATCCATCGTGTCGGTCTCCATCTAGATCCCATACTGTCGCGTCCTTGGTCAAACTATGTTGCCCCTGCGCTGTCACGTAGGCAAGGCTAATCATTTGATCTTCCCCCGGGGTATTCTAACCATCTTGTGTTGGTCATCCATCAACTGCCATCATCATCCTCTTTCTGCTTTATCCATGGTCTTTTCTTGAACTACGAGGGCTCTGCGCTTTCGCGTAGGCAAGGCTAATCTATGATCGGCCCTCAAGCCCCTAGGTCTGTAGGGTGTGTTAGTCCATGTCCTTGTCTGGCTCGTTCTTCACAAACAAAATCCCCTAGTGTCAAGACATCTGGTTAATGAAAAACACCTTGCGTCAACTGAGTCATTTTAGTTTAGCATCCATTAATGGTCTCAACATGATACATCCTTCTTAGCAGACCACATGAATCCCATCCATCCCCTTGATCCTATGGAAAAGGACGTTTTGAAATTGATTGTGAATTTTTTTTATGCTTTTGGACTCTGGTTATCATTTGAGCTCCCTATCAACACTTGTCATGGTCGCCTTGGTCCATCATATCATGGTGTGCTTTGACTCGTCTACATAGGGGCTTATCTTGATCGTTTCTTTGTTGCTATCTTCTCAGTTGTCCCATGTAGTGACCACTAAGATCCCTGAGGTCTTGTGTTACGCTGGGGCATCCTTGTGTGTTTGTGGTTATCCCAATACCTAGCCCGATGAAGGTCATCGTGACCTTGGGGTGTTGGGATAGCCTTTCTATTTACTGTGTTTGTTTCATGCATTGGATACCAACTCGCCTTGGTCCTACATATCAGGGTATCTGGTATCTTATGCTATAGCAAAAATCAATGCTCTGAAGATGGAAAATTACGTTCTTAATTGCACTGTATTTCATTTCACTACATACACCCTTCATTCAACCTTGTACATGGCCCATGACTTGTGATTTAGGTTGTACAAGTCTTGCCTCTTTTTCCCTCTTGATCTTCCTCTCAGGATACTAATGGTTTTTTGATAGATGCGGTATCACACCCACAATACACCTATCGCCTATCCGCATTCCCGTACAAGTCCTTATTAACACTTAGGTTTGCATTATAGGAACTCATGTTTCATTCACATTTCATGTTACATTATAGGTTCAATACATTTCATAGCTCATAGGCTGATTAGATTATGCATCAATAGTTTCATTTACCCGTACACGTCCATATTAACATTTACATCTTAATTACATTTCATACCAAATATCCATATCATCTTGCATTATCAACATTAATATATGAATAATCATCCATCCACATAGCAATGAAATATCATAAACATGTGCATACATAAACCAAATCATCCATTATCATATCATAAATATGTGCATAAATAAATCAACTCATACATCCACATAGGCATTAAGTATCATATACTCATACATCCACTTAAGCATATAGTATCATAAACATGTGCATAAATAAACCAAGGTATCCATCTACATAAGCATGAAATGTCATATACATGTGCATACATAAATTGAATCACCCATCACAAAAAAACATACTGTATAGTGTCAATAAGGATTATCCCATATCATAATCAAAATAATACAATGTACGTCATATATCCATCATACATCAAAATCTATCATATATCCATCACATAGACCTCATACATCATCAAATAAGGTACAAAATTCAGAGATGTAGAGCATCTCTAATCTCTGCCGATAAGTACTAAACGCTCCATCCTGTGTCTGTCAAAAAATTGGTATCCTGTCATCTAATCTCTGGTTGTCCTACTGTGAGTTACCCACATCTGATCTCTGAGGAGAATCCGACATTGGTCCTCTATGCATAGGAGTCCCTTGATACTCATGGGTGGGAGTCCCCTGGTAACCACCGAGAGGAGGAGTCCGTCGATAGTCACTGTATCCTCTGGTATGTGTCCCTAATGACTGGGACAGTGCTGACATTTGGGGTACCTATCTAATATAGAGTGTTGTGCGTTGCGCTGGATCTGGAACAACATGCTCATACGCACACCTCTAGTAAATTGACTCCTGCATATAGTCATCCCGCTGAGCAGCCTAATGCCTGACGACATTCTGCTCAAGTCTATACCTATCTTGATCTCTGCTAATAGCTCTCCGCTCCTATACCCAGGCCTCCTATGCCTCTGTCAACTGTTGTACCTACCCTGTAGCCCTGTCTCTCTCAGCCTCTACAGCCTGTAGCTATGCTCGTAACCCCTGTACCTCTGCCCTTGGCTTGCCCCCGCACCAGGCGCTGCTCGTAGTTGAGCCTGTGCTGTGTCTCGCTCACTCTGCAATGTCTACATGCATATCTTTGCAACATCCCTCTCTCTCTACGTGGCCTGTGCCCGAGCCTCTGTTGCATCCCTGTCCCTCTGCAGTGCCTAAAGTCTCAACTCGACAGAATCTTGCTCTCATTGAAGACCTGACACCTGTGACACCGCTGCATCCCTCTCTCTCCAGAGAGGCTGAACCTCTAACTCTACCACCTACCGCTCACTCTCGGCCACCTGAGCGCGTTTCTATAGCACATCCATATCTGCCTCTAAGGCCTGCACCTATTCTTGTGCCACATCTCTCTCTAATCGCATCATGCACATCTCTCTCCTCGTCCCCTCCTCTCTTCGCTGCATCAACCCGATATCCCCAACTGCCTACTTTAAACAGTCCACCCTGTCTCTGAGCTCAACCCGCTCCCGGTGCAGATCTGCTCTCTCCCTTTGTAACTACTCTAGCTATCCCTGCAAACCCTTCGTATCTCCGGTAGTCCCTGTTCCAGTCTCTAACGGCTCCTACCCTGTCACCCCTCCAACAACCTATCGTATCGCTACCTCTGCCACCAAATGGTTTCACTCCCACCTCGCTGCATCTCCCTCCTCATGTTCCCTAGCCACCTCTACTCACAATCTCTCTATCTTTTCCCACAGGGCAACTGCCTCATCCCTCTCTCTCATCAATCTCCTCTCTACATCAGACACCAACCTGGCCAAGACTGAGTAGTCTCTCTCACCCTGGGAAAATTGTTCATGTAGCTCGCTCAGCGCTACCTCTAATATGACCCACTCTGCCTTTGTCTGTCGAAATCACTGCTCGCTAAGACATAGTCTCTCTAGAGTCTCTCTCAACACCACTACGAGATCCTCTCCTTTGGAAGGTGCTGTTGATAGTGGTTGGAGGTCATACACATCGGAATGAATGCCCATCTCCCTTGTCTCATACCCCTCGCTCTCTGTTGACGCCTCCATCACATCCACATCTATCACCGAGGGGGCTCCCCCTCTCCCTGTCATCCTCTCCTGCACTCTCCTGGTCTCGCCCTCCTATCTCTGTCGTTGATGCCCTCCTGTGGCCATGTCTGCCTCCTATCTCTCCCGTACTCTATTGGTCTCAGCCTCCTACCCTCTCTCCTACTGCTGACCTCCTAGGGATGCACGTGCCTCCTAGCTCCTCTCTCTCTAGATCTACAGCCCCCTATCTTGATGTGCTGCAGCCCTAGCCTCATCCTCTCCCTCCTCTACTCCATCTCCTCCTTGGGCTCTATGCCGTCATCTCCTCCTCCTGACTACCCTCACTGGCTTCTCAGCTGCTCCAACTGCCTCCTGTCCCTCCCCCTGCTGTCCTCCTCCCGCCTGACCTCCTCTGTGTCACCCTCGGGGTACTG
Source organism: Sequoia sempervirens (assembly GCA_007258455.2). Classification (NCBI taxonomy): domain Eukaryota; kingdom Viridiplantae; phylum Streptophyta; class Pinopsida; order Cupressales; family Cupressaceae; genus Sequoia; species Sequoia sempervirens. The sequence goes on along the minus strand of VDFB02035834.1, from coordinate 37,163 downwards.
GTCCCGCCACCCTCAGTCGTCTCTCATCCTCTGACCTGAACCCTAGTGCTCTCTCAATTAGCACTACTAGGGTAATCCGTGGTAGTAGATGTCGCCTGAACCACTGTCGATATCGATCTGTCACCCCTGCATCCCTCTGCCCCTCTCACCTGTCTAGGTATGGCACAAACTATAGTGTCTCCAGCTCCACCCACATTGCATCCAGGCCCAGCACAACCACCCATGGCCGCTCCCGTGACAGTCATTGGAACATCACCCACCCCGCGGGAATATCCTGCCTCACTCCAAACTATCGTGTCAATCGATCGGGTCTGTGTAGCTCCACTACAAGTGAAACTCTCCCAATAATATAACGAGTGAAGAAGTAACCGATGTGTGCCTCCTCATCATCCCTCTAGCTCCTGAAGCGCTGCATCATATAAGGCCGCCACACTATCATCTCCGCCTGCACATCATCCAACTGTCTCCTCCATACATCTACATCTCTCACATCCCCATACCATAGTATCACTTTCGCCTCTGCCCCCCATCCCCAGGCCAAAGCCTCTTTGTCATCCTGCTGTCCTAATTTGTGCACAATCGGCCTCGTCACCCTGATGTGCTCCCAAGCCCAAACTTGTAGCAATGTGACATGTGCCACACTCCGTGCCCTTTGGTAACATACCTGGTGCATTACCTGATACAGCTGTGCCAGCATGCAGGTCCCCCACGCAAACTGCCCCTCTCGACCCTTGATGATATGCCGAATCACCTCGACGAACCTAAGATGCAGGAATCGGCCACTACGGTCTGGCACCAGGATCCTGTTAATCAGTCCCGCTAGGTGCAATGACAATGTCGGTACCCTACAAGACAGACATCTTTCCACATCCAACTACCCCCGTATAATCGGTAGATCATCACTGCCAAATACAACATGCACAGACTCATTCAACGCCTCATTTGCTATCCAACACTCACTAACTGCAAGCCCTGCTATAGGGAGCCTCAGAATCCACCAAACATCCTCCAAGGTCACTGTCATCTCCCCAGTCGATAGATGGAAAGATGATGTCGCTAAGTCCCAACGCTCTATCAAGGCTGTCAGCATGGCCTTGTGGGTCTTAATCGTCGGGTATGATAGCATGTGCACTAGTCCTGCCTTCGCTAGTCTCTGGTGATCGGTGCCTGTCATCACCGCCATGCATTTCGTCAGCACCTCGGACCGTCTCTCCCACATCTGCAAACTCTCAACATTCTGCATCCTTAGCAACAGTCCTTTGTCAGTTTCTTTTGACGTCGTCTTGCCTCCAATTTTCTTATCCTACTTCCTCCTGCCCCAGGATTTCCATTTCCCCATCCCACCCTTAACCTCCTTTTTTTTTCCCTGCCTTTAGCTCTTTTCGCCCTGTCCCCTGGGCGAACTCTCCTTGAACCTAGGCGGACTCGCCCAAGCACGCGAGCGAGCCCGCCTGAGTTGGGGCGGACTCGCCCGAGCTCACGGGTGAGCCCACTCGAGCCTGGGTGGACTCGCCCGAGCCCGCGGGCGAGCTCGCCCAAGCCCTGGTGGACCCAGCTGAGCTGGTTGGGTAGTCCTCCGCCTAGCTCGGGCGAACCCACCTAGGCTCTGCTGGGTGGTTCTCCACCCAGCTTGGGCGGACTTGCTTGAGCCCAAGTGGACCCGCCCGGGCTCAGCTGGGCGAGCCTCCGCCCGAGCCTGGGTGGACCCACTCGAGCCCAGGCGGACCCGCTTGGGCCTGGCTAGTCCCCCCTCCCCAAACCTGGCATAAACCCATCCCACCTCTCCCCAGGAAAAAACATTTTTTTCAAAAAAATTCCCTTTAACCCATTTTTCCTCCCGAGCAACCCCACAAAACCCATATTTTTGTTTTTGCAAAAATTTAGCCAAATTGAACAAAATCACAAGGTGGGGTTTCGAACTAACCTAGCGTGGCATGACACACTCAACTCGTCCGCCCGATGAATGATGTCTGAATCATATTCCAGCATTGTGTCTCCTCCCTCTTGCCCTCTCCTCTTCTCCCTCTTCTCCTCACTTGACAGCTGTCCAAATGAGGAGAGATAGTTCCTAGAATTATCTTTTATAGCTTTTTTCCCTCCATTTTTTTATCTTTTAAAATAAAAGGGAATTTTTTCCTTTTATTTAACATTTTTTTCCCCCTCAACTAATTCCCTCACCGGCTTTTTTTTCCCGGGGCTGCCATTTGCACATTGTAAACCCGTTTTCATCCGTTCAAGCACCAATCTTCTCGATTTTCGGTGCTCTTTCCAACAACATATGCCACTTCATAATTTTGAGAAGTTTCCCGGGGCCCCTTTTCCTTCCCCATCCACCTTTTCGAGGGGGCATACCCTACCATTCTCTCCCAATCTTCCATCATAAACCTTCTCTTGTGAGACCGGGGCATCCCCTTTATTTATCCTCTGTTTAGATAGCTCATACAAACTCTCCCATGTTGGGGGATCTCTTTTCCTGTCGCTTCTTCCATAGAGTCATCTATATTTTATTTTTCTTTGAAACCCTATTATCCTAATAGTATTTCGAAGAGGGGAAAAATGTAGACACCTAAATTTGACCACTTCCATATGGTCAAAGGCGTCTCCTTAACCATCCTCTTGCTCGTTTAATTTGTCCTCTTTGCCGATATTAATTAAATCACTCATTTAATTAATATTATGTGTCCTACATAAGGTTTCCAAAGTATTTAATTTAATAAATACTTTTCCCCTCTTTCCTCTCTAAATTAAATAAATGTATCAATTTATTTAATTTAGTCATATTATCTTTTGGAATTTTAAATTTATTTTTAAATTCCTCACTTTCTCTCTCATTGTCACATCCTCCAACTTTTGCAAGTTGGTCTCTAATACCTCTTAGCAATTTAACCCTCTTTCTTAGTCATAATTAATTTATGGTTAAGATGTGCACATCCCTAATCTTCATTAGGGTCCTATCCTCCATAATTTCCCACTTGCCTCTAATTTGTCATTAACTTGTCTAATCAAGTACTTGCACAACCTTAATCACTTAATTAGGTCATCCCTAATCCCCATATCATTTATGGAATGTGTCCTAAGTCAACCTTCTTAAAGGCTTTCTCTTTTTGAAGAAGGCACTCCATTCCTTATGTGAATTTTTAATTCACATTTTATCCCCCAATGCCTTCCTTGAAATTTAAAACTCCTTCTCTCATCCCCTTGAGAATATTTGAAGAATTTTTAATTCCTTACATGTCCTCTCACCCACATGGGGACACAAACCTTCTTTATGAGGAGATCTTGTCCAATCCCAAGGTACTATGTACCACCTCCATGTCATGTACTACCCTTCCACCTCATGTACACATCACTTCTTACAAGCCACTTCACATGCCACATGTCAAGATGTGAGGGCTTGTGAGTTCTCAACTCACCTTAGCCCTATATCTTGATCTTGGTGGCTCAATTTTGACCGTCCATTTCCCTAGAGAATTCCAAATTCTCTATAAATACCCCCTCTTTTCTCTCATTTTAGGGGAGATCATTCATGCTAGCCAAACTCTTGCAAAAAATTTCCTTGAGCCATACTTAGCCATTTTTCATACTTGCATCCACTTCCACTCATCTCTACATCTTCATATCATCTCATACATTTGCATCTTTTGCCATCCAAGGGGCATACAATACCAAAGATCGAAGGGCCAACCAAAGGATCGATTCGAGACAAGGTAAAATGTTCTATTTTGTTGTCTTTATTTTGAATTGAATCCAACTAGGCTAATATTGAGGTGTAGGGTGTCTTTTGTTGTTATTTTGCACTCTCTTGTTTTGTTGTTCATTTTCTAACACTGAAATTCGCCCTATCACAAGTATATATGAAAATAACAGAAAATGAGGTAATATTTGGACCCGTCACTCCCACCAACTATCGTTTTGCTTGTCCCCAGGAAAAACACTAGGGATATTGATTGTATTGTAAGGTAATCTAATTCAGGTCCATAACTACATTAAGTCCTTGAATCTGCTTCAAATAAAAACCTTTGTACTCTGAAAGTTGACTCATTCTGATATGTCCAACTCTCACATTCTTTAGCCTTCTTCCCCATCTAGTGTGGAATCAGATAGAGAAACATAGGTGGGTGAAATGTAAGTTGCACCTAATAGATTCCTTTGTTAGTACCAACTGTTATGTACTTGTGTACCCTTTGAAGCATGGCTATAAAATTATACATTGAGTGAGGTTCCTTCTTCTATAGTTCAAGAGTTAGGCTATTCCATTTATTCTGTACATATTTGTAGCATTGTTGTCCTATACCCATAGCTAACATCTACATTCGTTCATAATATTTCATCCTGAGTTTCATGATTTTCTTGCCCACACCCTTATGATCAATGAGCTTCAACCATTCATCAATGACTGCATCTAGGTTTTTAACCTCTTTCCTTATGGGAAGTGCAATTGATTTCTCTCTTTCCTCATTGTTAGCAAATAGATTGACCTTCTACAAATAATTAGATAAAATGAATCAAATATTCCCAGCAATGAAGAAAAATCAGTTACCAACAATTGAGTTACTTGCAATGGTATTTGCAAGTGATCTCTACTTGTTTTACAAGGCGCAACTACCTTCGAATAATATGCAATGAATGAAAACACAGGGTATGATTTTAACTTGAAAGAAAAAAAGGAAAACTAACAACTGTGCATAACCATGACAGATGCAATGGATTAATTTAGAATGAAATGAATGTGAACAAATGACTCAAAGTCCATTTATCTCGCACCCATGAACAATACTCAGGAAAAGAATGAACAACATACCCCCTTTCAACAGATGAATTAATTTGAATTCAAAGCTTTAGAAATAACACACGCACAGTCTGATATGACAGATAAAACATTGAAGAATAATTACAAAGACTCAAAGTTCATTTGCAATAAAAATAAAACATTAATAAATACATAGATTTAGAAATATCTCCTTTATTTTGCCAATACCAAAATGTGAGTTCAAAGCCTCAACATCCTTGTACAATAAAACTGTGTTGAAAAATAATTAAGTTGCTCCTTTGTTCCTGCATAGCTTGAAAAAGATAGATCCCCTCAATGTTTTAGATTACACATTTATAGATTTCTCCAAATTAGCCCTTGTTCAGTTACATGAAAACTCTTTTCCGTTCCATAACCGTCTCTTGAGATTCTCTATTCATTATTTTGTTTTCTGTTGGTAATATTTTGAATTCCCCTAAGGATTTTCCCTTTCCGTTCCTGTAACTACTTCTTGAAAGATAAATTCCCCAATGTCATGTACAATAAAATCTAGGATGACTTAATTTGGAATTGACAGCTGGATGACATCAGTTACATCACTTGTCACATAAATTATTCAATTTTATAAGTACAGGCCAATACAAGTGCTCACGTGCTTTAGGTGAACCACTTGAGATATTTATGTGAATTCTTGTATTAAAGAATCACATGTAACTGTAGCGAATTCCGAAAGAAAATGATCATCTACACATATACTTGATACTCCCACAAATGGTAACTTTGAAGCGCCTCTATTTGATCAGGTCCAAAATGACATCCTAAGACATTCTACATTTCTTAATCATGGGACACATCATCTAAGAATGACCTATTATCATGTATTCCTGATGATATCAATAATTTATGGTGTTGTGACACATTTCACTTTTGACATAGCAAACCATTCCTGCTTCTTGTAGGCTTTTGTATAAAGGTAAAACAATGCTTCCTTCACAATGTCCCATTGAGATGGGAATACAATGTGTTTGGCCCATATATATATATCAAAGAAAAACTATTGTGGTCTTCTTCCATAATCCGACCTTCTCTGCATAAATCTCCATCCAAGTTACCATCCAAATTACTCAATAAATCTGCTTTTGCATTGTAATTTCTTTATTCAAGATGCTTAACCAGTTTTTCTACACTGCTTCCTTTGCATCTGAGCAATTTTCAAATTTATTTGATAATACTAAGAAATCATTCACTGCAACCTTTAAATCGACTTGCATTCTTATTGCTCATAGAGAAAATCAATGTTGAGTATGACACATTCTCGACCTTTCATAGAAATACATGAAAGATGTGCAACATGAAGACAATTCATTCAAGTTTCTAATTGAGTTGGAACATTTATCATTGCTTGGAGAATTGGATCTCATTCATACCCATTTTCATACCTATTGTGCAGCATTGGAGTATAATGCATATTTTATGATTAATTGGCTTGAGGGATTATTTCTTCCAATGCTGCAGATTTCACAAGATCTATATTGGCCAAACTTAAGCTGCGGATCACATTCGCCTGATTGGTGTTACAATAAGGAGACTCTCACATGATAACCTAACGGTCTTTTTAATGGTTAAGAGAACCATTCCCAACACTTCCCATGTTTGCATTGACAAGCAAAATTCCACCCACTCTTATATCTTCGCCTTCTAATATCAAATAACATGGCACACTTTTTGGTGGTTCTTCTAACTTAATGGGTGGCCTTTGACATTAGTTTTGAAACTCATATAAAGCACCACTCAAATCTTATACATTTTCTTTTGAAATAGATTGGCAGCCTTTTTATGTGGTTCTCCTAACCTCCAAAATGATGCAATGGTGGAAAGGTAGGTTGAAGCGATAAATTCCAAACACCTGCAATTGTGAACACCATGAAGACAAAATATCAGCTTTTAACAAGTGACTTCTCTTTGGTCACGTGTGTCCCTTTTCCAAGCCTCAACAACCTTCAATTACAAACACCCGAGCCTCCCAATTGCTTGATCAATGCACTAATTCTGTCAACAAATCTTTAGTATCGAGTGATTGTGATAAGAGGTATTAGTTGTGCATAATTTGAGCCGAACAAAGTTCCTTTAGTAACAACATAAAATTTGTTGCCATTTGAGGTGAATTAATGCCTCCTCATAGTTTCCAAGAATCCCCTTTTGGCACAATGAACATTATCTTCAAGGATTTTTAATAACTCTTGTACAAAATGATTGCTCAAATGATTTATTAACTCAATTGCACAATGGGAATTCTATGCTCGGTCTTAGCTATCACAAAAGACATAGATGTTAGTCCTATAGATCATCCCTTTTTATCACCTGAAAATCATCATGCATTTCCTGAGCTTTTAGATCCTCAATGTCAAAATTCAATGCACTTTCTTCTTGCATCCTTGAGTAAGGCTATGTTCAACTGAATGATACTGATCAATGCAATGTAGAATATGAAGATATTATATGGGAAAGCTTATGAGCATTCAATGTTGAGATATGATCCAAAAATGATTATGTTGTTGCCTCTTGAATGAGAAGACACATTTACACAAACATCATAGGCTCATTATTGTTGAATAAGGGAGAATTCTTAAAATTTTCAATGGCCAAAAATGGGGTTAATAGTGGTTCTAATTAGGGACTGCATTTTCTTCGAGAATACAAAGAACTCCAGCATCTCTAAGCAGATCAGTGCTAAGTCCATTGGGCAACAGAGTTAAGGGAGGGAAAGGAGACCAAAACCAAACCAAAATTGGAACCAACCCACACAAATAGAAATGAAGAAGCAACCTAAGACACCTATATCACCTAAACTAGGTGAAACACACCCAACTTCCCATGGGACTATGCAAAGCCATTAACTAGCTAGGAGAAATATATGCCAGTGTGAAACAACGGTGTGTATTCATGAAGCATTTGCAAGTTCAACAATCCATTGAGAACCATGAACACAAAATTGAGATTTATGAAAGATAAAAGCTCACTGAAATGTGTACCAAACAACCACCTTTCATCAAAAACCTCTATATTTTCTTGTGAACCATCTTCCATATCAAATCCCTTTGAAATAGCTTGAAAATTTATGCTATGAACAACAACCTCAATAAATCTGAAATCATTCTTAAACAAAGCAATTTCACCTTTATTTCTAGGGCCTGACTCATGCTCTTCTAAAGACATCTCTATATTTTTTGATTTTCCACTTAAATCAACTTCCTCCATAACCTACAAGGGAGGGAAAACAACTCCTTTTCCACATATAAAATCATTTGTAGGAATTTCTAAATTCCAATCTGGATTGTAAATAGTATGAGGCTGAACATCTTCATTTACCAAATCATCACTGGTTTCTTTATCCCCATTTATAATGTCATTTTCTGTTTCATGCTTATCAATTTCTAAACCGGGCTCAACGAGAGGTGACTCAAAAGTAAAATTATTGCTAACCTCTTCCTACAACTTTTCATCTTCATAATTTGATGTGGGGGTTTCACATCCCATCTATACATGCTTTTGAATACATGATAAATCATTTTCATCCCCTTCCCAAATGTTCATATCATTAGAAGATTGCTCACAAACCACAACAGAAGTTAGATTTTCAGATTGTGTATGATGGCCATCAATATCCATACACGAAGAAACATGTTTCCCCTCATCATTCAAAGTAGCAACAAATTCATCTCCATTTTCATAATGCATACTATAAACTTCAACCCTTCCTTCAACATTTGAACCAATTTGCTAATTTCTTGAAAAAAATTCTTCATCAAAAATTGTGAGATTGGTGCATTCAAATGAATAAAAAGAAAAATGTTTTACCTCTTGTGGCTACCTCTGATTAGAAATTTCTTCAACTTTCTTTGATTTCTAAAGCCCAAATAATATCAAGTCATCTTTAGTACTAACGGCCTCTTGTTGTGCAACTTCAATGTCACTTACCTTGCTTCGCTTCAGGAGAAAACCAACATCTAGGTGTAATGTTGCAATAAAAATGATCAAATGAATCTCTTTGCTTGGCTGAATATTATCATAAATTCTCATTAATCAAAGGTTAAATCGATCTATAAAATCCCTCATAAGTTCATCTCTCTTTTTGATGAGAAATTGAGATAAAAATGTAACCATGCCAACTGGTGATTCGAATCTTCTAAGAAATTTATTCCTCATACTGTCCCAATCGGTAATGCATCCCCTTTCTAAAGACTGGAACCAACGTGCAACAAATCCAATTAGGGACTCAACGAATAACTGAACAAATACATTTTCGTCATTTACCCCCAAGATTCTACAAGCTACGGTGAAGGCTCGGATATGATCATCAACAATCTGTGAGTTTTCTCCACCAAACTTTGGAAAATGCTTCCTTGAGCCCTCGGGTAGGGCTGAATAATGTGGCAATGATAAAGGTCCAAACTGAGCACACCATGGTCACAATGAAACTAATTCCATTATGCAGATTTAAAATGGATGACTGGAAATCTTCTTCCAAAGAAAAATGATGAGCACGTTCCAAATGACAGAGTCGCCAACCTCCATCCTTAGGAGGTACCTTCAGATTTCTAAGAAGAGAAAGACATTGGCACTTCAATCATCTCCCCAGTGGATTCACCAAAAATCTGTTAGCAAATATATTGGCCTTCTTCAAATAATCAGATAAAATGACTCAAATATGCTTGGAAATGAAGACAATCCAGTTACCAACAGTTGAGTCACTTGTAATGGTATTTGCAAGTGCTCTCTACTTGTTTTTCAAGGCGCAACTACCTTCGAATAATATGCAATGAATGAAAACAAAGGGTATGCTTTTAACCTAAAAGAAGAAAAGGAAAACTAAAAACTGTGCATAACCATGACACAGATGCGATGGATTAATTTAGAATGAAATGAATGTGAACAAATGACTCAAAGTCCATTTATCTCACACTCATGAAAAATACTCAGGAAAAGAATGAATAGTGGATCCCCTTTCAATAGATGAATTAATTTGAATTCAAAGCTTTAGAAATAACAAATGCATAGTCTGATATAACAAATAAAACATTGAAGAATAATTAAAAATACTCAAAGCTCATTTCCAATCAAAATAAAACATTAATAAATACACATATTCAGAAATATCTCCTTTATTTTCCCAATACCAAAATGTGAGTTCAAAGCCTCAACATCCCTGTGCAGTAAAACTATGTTGAAAAATAATTAAGCTACTCCTTTGTTCCTGAATATCTTGAAAAATATAGAACCCCCCAATGTTTTAGATTACACATTTATAGATTTCTCCAAATGGGCCCTTGTTCAGTTACGTGAAAACTATTTTCCATTCCATAATCATCTCTTGAGATTCTCTATTCATTCTTTTGTTTTCCATTGGTAATCTTTTGAATTCCCTTGAGGATTTTCCCTTTCAATTCCTATAACTGCTTCTTGAAAGATAAATTCCCCAATGTCATGTACAATAAAATATGGAACGACTTGATTTGGAATTGACAGCTAGATGACATCAGTTACATCACTTGTCACAAAAGTTATTCAATTCTGTAAGTATGGGCCAATACAAGTGATCATGTGCTTTAGGTGAACCACTTGATACATTTATGTGAATTCTTATATTAAAGCATCACATGTAACTATAGCGAATTCTGAAAGAAAATGATCATTTGCGCATATACTTGATACTCCCACAAATGGTAACTTTGAAGCACCTCTATTTGATTAGGTCCAAAATGATATCCTGAGACATTATGCATTTCTTAATCATGGGACACATCATTTGATAATGACTTATTAAAATGTATTCCTAAGGATATAAATAATTTATGGTGTTGTGACCCACTTCACTTCCGACATAGCAAACCGTTCCCACTTGTTGTAGGCTTTCGTAAAAAGGTAAAACAATTCTTCCTTCACGATGTCACACTAAGATGGGAATACAATGTGTTTAGCCCATATATATTGATCAAAGAAAAACTATTGTGGTTTGTTTCCATAATCCAACCTTCTCTAGATGAATCTCCATCTAAGTTACCATCCAAATTACTCAAGAAATCTAATTTTGCATTGTAATTTCTTTATTCAAGATGCTTAACCAGTTTTTCTACACCGCTTCCTTTGCATTTGAGAAATTTTCAAATTCATTTTATAATACTACAAAATCATTCACTCCAACCTATAAATCGTCCTGCATTCTTATTGCTCATAGAGAAAATCAATGTTGAGTTTAACACATTCTTGACCTTTCAGAGAAATACATGAAAGATGTGCAACATGAAGACAATTCATTCAAGTTTCTGACTGAGTTGGAACATTTATCATTGCCTGACCGATTAGATCTCATTCATACCCGGTTTCATAACTATTGAGTAGCATTGGAGTATACTGCATATTTTATGATCAATTGTCTCAAGGGATGATTTCTTCCAACGCTGCAGATTTGATGGGATCTACATTGGCCAGACTTAAGTTGCAAATCACATTTTCCCTATTGGTGTTACAATAAGGAGAATATTGTATGATAACCTGATGTTATTTTTAGTGGTTAAGAGAACCATTCCCAACACTTCCCATGTTTGCATTGACAAGAAAAATGCCACCCACTCTTATATCTTCACCTTCTAATATCAAATAACGTGGCACACTTTTTGGTGCTTCTTCTAACTTAACGGGCGACCTTTGACATTAGTTTTGAAACTCATATAAAGCATCGCCCAACTCTTATACATTTTCTTTTGAAATAGACTGACATCCTTTTTATGTGGTTCTCCTAACCTCTAAAATAATGCAATGGTGGAAAGGTAGGCCGAAGCGATAAATTCCAAAAACCTGCAATTGCGAACACCATGAAGATAAAATCTCAACTTTTAATAGCTGACTTCTCTTCAGTCACGTGTGTCCCTTTTCCAAGCCTCAACAACCTTCCATTACAAACACTCGAGCCTCCCAATTTCTTGATCAATGCACTAATTTTGTCAAAAAATCTTTAGTATCGAGTGATTATGGTAAGAGGGATTAGTTGTGCATAATTTGAGCTGAATAAAGTTCCTTTAGTAATGACATAAAATTTCTTTCCATCTAAGGTGAATTAATTCCTCCTCATAGTTTCCAAGAATCCCCTTATTGGCACAATGAACATTATCTTCAAGGCTTTCTAATAACTCTTGTACAGAATGATTGCTCAAATGATTTATCAACTCGATTGCACAATGGGAATTTTATGCTCGGTCTTAGCCATCACAAAATACATAGATGTTAGTCCTATAGATCATCCTTTTTTATCACTTGCCAATCATCATGCATTAATGTTTCCTGAGCTTTCATATCCTCAATGTCAAAATTCAATGCACTTTCTTCCTGCATTCTTACTTGAGTGAGGCTATGTTTAACGAAATGATACTGATCAATGTAGTGTAGAATATGAAGATGTTGTATGGGAAATCTTATGAACATTGAATGCTAAGATATGATCCAAAAATGATTTTGTTGCTTCCTCTTGATTGAGAAGACACATTTACACAAACATCATAGGCTCCGTTGGTGTTGAATAAGGGAGAATTCTTAAAATTTTCAATGGCCAAAAATGGGGCTAACACTCATACTCTTACATTATCTCACCCCTGAGTTATTCATTTCTATAGTAGGAAGCAATTGCTCTTACTTGAATATCCCCTACAAATATTAGAGGATTCCATTTTATCTCATCTGACACTACATAATTGTGTAAATAAAATTCACACAACCGATCTTGTTCTTTAGGTGTAGAAGCAACAAAAGTATGAAGAAATTTAGAAGTTCTACTCATACCAAAAAACTATTTACTAATTAACTTGTAAACTAGAAACATAAAATATTTCCTATAAAAAAATCATATGTCCTTAGTGGAGGTCTACATTTGATGATTTTTGTAGCTTTGTCTGATATTTCCTCCAACCTGACATCTGATTTACTTAGTTCCATGTCTCTCTTTTCTAGTTCTTTAATCAAGATTTCCTTTTCTTTTTTCCATTTCTTCTTTTCATGGGCAAGCTCATAAGTTACTCTCCAAAGCTGATGTTCAAGTGATAAGGTTGTATGATAGTTAGGAGTTTTGATAGGAGGGGTTTTTTGATCTAGCATTGCTAGTTCTTTATTTCTAGTCTTAGTGACAGCCAACTATGCTAGTAATTCAAGCTTAGTGTTGTGGTCACACATTTGTAATTTCTCCTCTATTTTCTATATTTTTATTTCTTTATCCTTGTCCTTTTGTTCATAGCTTTGTACCAATTCCTCCAAGTGTTTAATTATATTTAATGACTCTTGGAGCTCTTTCCTTACATCTCTTTCTTCTATGTACATCTCCTCTGTATCCATGAACTGTTCATTACCTCCTTCTTCATAGTCTCCATGAATGGGAATATCTAGGGTTTTTTTTCTTTCTATAATTTCTTAGCAATAAACACATCATCTGGTTCCGAATAAGAGGTAGTTAACACATACTTTCTCCTTTTTACAGGTATGTTTTCATTGCTAGGGGCATCCCCTTTTGTTTTAGAGTTGGTTTCCACTAGTGTGACATATTCCTGTTGTTGTTCTCTATTTTTTTCTTCTTCTTCAAGTTTTTCTATATTTTCACTCATGGCATCTTGTCTCTTCAATCTTCCTGATCACCTAGGTGTGAGTATTTCTTTCTCATCTTTCCTTCTTTTTGTTTTGAACGCCCTTCTTCTTCTTCTTTGGAACATCCTCATTCTTCTTTTGAGTATCCCTATTTTTCTTTGGAGTATCCTTCCTTATTTTTGGTTTAGCGGGTGTAGGGGAGGTGGATTTATTGCCTCTCCTACTCTTGGATCTTTATGATCTTGAAGAAGATGGTATTTCTTCAATTATAGGTGACCTAGACTCTAGTTCATTAGGTTCCTCATGCTCACCTTTTCTATGAGTAGGTGAAGCCATAGGTGAGATATGAGGGTTTTCTCCTTCAGGTTCATTTTGGGGTTCTACATTCTTAGGTACCACAAGTGCATCCAGAAAACTATAATATACGTACACTCCTTAAAGTCCTCCATATTCACTTGTGGGTACTGAATCCTTAAACTTATCTTTATCAACAAAGAAATTAAGCAGTGATGAGATAGAGAGGTATCACTTTGCTTTCTTTGGTATTCTAATACCGTCTATTTCAACAAACTATAAAGAAAGTTTGGTACATTTACTAACTTATTGTGCCTGAGGTGACTGAGTAGTTTGAAATGAAATGTATATAAAAGGTTATTCCTACCATCACAGGTGATAATCTAACAGTGTAAGAGGCACAATTCACCCATAACTATGGAAGAGAAAGTCTCTTCATACCTTGTGATGATGAGTTTAATTCCTCTCCTTGTATAAAAAATTCTTCCTTAGCTGCAATTGCGTCAGCTTGTGCTAGAAACTTTGAACTAGTCCTTGGTAACCCAATGACTTGTGCAATAGCAATCTTAGATGCATCCAATGATAGTCCCTTCACCATATCTTCATCATATTTAAGCGTAGATGCAAAACCTCTTGTCATATCATCACTAAATTTTGTTAACTTCAAGAAATAATCGAGCCAACCAACCCTAGAAAAAATAGGTAGAATCGTTGCATACTCCAGAATTTGCTGATGAGCTGTTGGTTTCATTCTTATTACATCACCTCCCATTTTAGCTTTCTTTCTCTACTCAATGTACTTAATTTATCTTTGGAAATTCAGCTCAATCCACTTTACCACCTTCAAAACCATTCGTCTTCCTTATGTTTCCTCGCAAACTTGTACTACCATACCGGACTGCAACTTTCCTTCTCAACTCATTCACTTGGGGGTCCAGGACCCTCGATGCCTATTTTGTGGGAAAGCTGAGTCTTTTAAGCATCTCTTGTGGTTTTGTACCAAAGCCTAGTAGTTTTGGAATTGGATTCATGACTTCTTTCAGCCTTTTCGGGCAAAGCCATTTTCTTGGCATATGGTTATGTTGGGTGATTCACGTAGGCTTCCCGCTAAATACACCTGGCTTTGGTACACTTTAAGGGTGGAAATCCTCTTCAATATCTAGAAAGATAGAAATTTCTACATATTTTCTCACATCCAAATGGATAAAAATGTTTCTTTGTCTTCTAAAGCTATTATTTTCTCTAATGTGCTTTTGGCATATTCAAGTTCAAGTGAATAAAGTTGCACTTGAGGTTTCTCACCTTCAGGTGCTTCTGGATCATTGGGGAAATGCCCTATGCACTGTGGCTTGGGTGCCCTCTTCATCCACCTCCTTCCATGGCTAGTCACCCTCTCAGGGTCGACGGTGGAGTGGTTTTGCTCGCCCCCACTCTCAGGCTCCTCGGCATGGATCCCCCCTCCTCGACAGTCGTGTTCTCCTCCTCCATAGGCTGACCTAGGGTGGCCCTATGGAGGGGTGGTGGGGAGTAGTGGTGGAACTTTTGGGTGGCCTTCTGATAATGCTCTTGGTAGTGGCTCTAGTTGGTTGGACACTGGTAAATGTTTTCCACGACTGACGCTTGCAATCTGACCTCTGTGCAAGGAAAATGAAGAAGATAAAGAAAAGGAAGATGATGATGATTGGGGTCCTCCTGACGTCACTCTAGACCCCGCTGATGTATGGGGTAAAAAATGGATGACAAAGACCCTCCTAGCTCTGCTAGCATTGCTCTGGCCGCTTAATGGCCTTTTTTATTTTGTTTGTAATTATGGACTTCTAGGCTAGGCCCATGTGATTGGTTTTTTGGTTTTCTTGGCACTGCGCATGTGACTCTTAGGGTGTGCCTTCTTATCACCCACCCTTTTTTGTGAATATGTATCTTTATCTTTATTTATAATGTAGACAACTGCCTATTCATCAAAAAAATTGAGCTCATGAATAGGTTCTATGTTTGAGTATGGTTCATACTAAGCTCAAGTTCTCAGGGTTTGAAATTTAGAAATTGAAAATGGCAGCAAAAATGAGATGTAATTAAGAGGGTTTTGCATGTTTTTTTAATCAATTGAATTTGATTTAGGTGGTGATACCGAAAAAACTGACAAAAAGACTGACTAAATTGTACCCTCCCCCCAACTTAATTGGTGAAGTGACCTCACTTCACATTTTTTATGTGGAGTTAGTGAAAATATGTAATAATGGAAATTAAGATATGAATAGTTTGCATGTATGAATTAATACAAAAGATATAATAAAAGTTTAAAGAAGACTATATTAATCATGATAGCGTACCTGAAGTACTGGTCGACATAGATAACTTTATGTCGTGCATGTAAACTGAAAAGAATGTATCAGATTTTTGATTCGATGTGATGGAAAATAACTACAAGCTAATAAATCATGGGGTGGCGGGTTGAATAGATGTGATGGATATTATGGATATGAGTTGGCAATGTGACAACTTGAATATTTGACATATGAATTGGTAGCAAAAGAATCATGATGCGGGTATTTATTGTGAAGTAATGGATTATACATGTGGGTATTGTGAAATGAATATGTGTAAATTTGTAGTCAATATGGTGTCAACTTGTTTAAATTTTCTTTTCTTCTACCAGATGATGCTACGAGTACCTATAATGTTAGGGCCCATTTTGAATGTGGTGTAAAACCAGTGGTGGTTTTCCAAGTTGTTTTGTATGTCCATACTGCTTCTAGTAACCTAGCAACCCAATCTCTCCTATGTAGATGCACTGTCTTGGTAAGAATACTTTCAATCTCCCTATTAGTGACTTCCACTTGACCATTAGCCTAAGGGTAGTAAGGTGTTGACTTCTTGTCTCTAATTTGGTATTCTTCAACCAGTTTTGTAATGAGGTAAGAAGTAAACTGTGGACCTTGATCAGTGACTATTTCTCTAGGTACTCCATACCTAGTAAATATATTCTCATACAAGAATTTAGCCATATTTCCATCTTTGACAAACTGTAAGGCCTTTACTTCTACCCATTTTGTCAAGTAATCAGTGCAAACAAGAATATTTTTTTTTGTTGGATGTAGGTGAGATTGGTCCAATAAAGTCTAAACCCCATTTGTCAAAAGGAGCTAGTGTTAACTGAGGCTGCAATGGAATTTCATCACTCTTTGTTGGTCTTCCCATCCTTTGGCACCTATCATAGCTCCTTGTGTATTTAACATCTTTGTGCAAGGTTGGCCAATAATAGCTAGTTGTGAGGATAGTAAATGTTGTTCTTTTTGTTGAAAAATGACCTCCACATGGCTCATCATGGCAAGCTTTCATGATATAAAAAATCTCATCTTCCCTGATGCACCTTCTCATAATGTTTTCAAGGATAGTGTAAAACAAATATCCTAAAACCCAAGATGGAAAACATTTGTGTACCAGCTATCTCTTTTCTCATGGAGAAAAGTGTGGTGGAATATGTCCTGTTACTAAATAATTGGTAATATCAGCATATTACAGAAGTACATTTAGAGAAAATAAGTGTTCATCAGGAAATGAATCATCCACCACACCTTCAATTTATTGTGTTGGAAATCTTGACCAAAATCTGCCACTAGATTTTCCTTACCAAGTTTATCCACTATAGTAATGTCAAGTTCTTGAAGAAGGAGTAGCCATCTTTCCAATCTGCCTTCCACTACAGGTTAGTTCATAAGATATCTGATAGCAATGTGATCTGTGTAGACAAATACTAAATAACTAGTAGTATAGTGCCTAAATTTATTAATAGCATAAACCATTGCAAGCATCTCCTTTTCTGTGATAATATGGTTCAGCTCTGCTCCTTGAATATTTTTGCTGATGTAATAAATTGCACTCTTTATTACCCTCTTTCTAACCTAAAACTGCTCCAATAGAAAAATCTGAAGCATCTATATGTATATGAAAAGGTAGAGTCCAATTAGGTCCCCTGAAAACAAGTGCTTGGATCAAGGCTTTCTTTAGCTCTTCAAAAGAGTGTTGACACTCTGATTTCCATTCAAATTCAATGTCCTTAGCAAAACAAATAATGGTGCAAATTTTTTACTAAAGTCTTAATAAATCTCTTGTAATAGCCTGCATGGCCAAGGAAGCTTCTGATATCTCTTTGCTTTTGTGCAACAAGTAATGTAGATATAATTTCTATTTTGTGTGGATCAAGCTATATTCTTGAGCTGAATATAAAGTTCCCTAATACAATGCATTGTGTCATCATCATGAAGATCTTTCATTGTTGAGTGATAGGTTGTGTTCTTTGTTGAAGTGATCAACCCAAGATCTTCAATCTGCAACACCAAATAACCTCCACAAGAAATAGAGAGAAACAATAATGCAAGATGCTATTCCACCAAACAAGGATTGCAATATGAAACAATATGATCTATGCAATACAATACAATACAAAATATGCTAGAGATGCCTTGCTTATAAAGGCAAGGATGAGAGATAGGATAAGACAAGATCATGAAAAGTGTCTTAATGCTATCACATGAGAAAACTAACTCATAAC
>VDFB02035834.1:0-18842 GCA_007258455.2 Sequoia sempervirens | reverse complement strand
TCATCTTCAGACTCTAAACCAAGATCCATAACAACATTTGTAGACTCCTTCTTACCTTTATGTTTACGAGCCCATTTTGGCTTCAATTCTGGATGCAACTGCTAGTAGTGATCTTCATCACCACCTTCCTTGCCATAATGAGAGCATGTGAACTTATCATACTTATTTTTAATGGTAGTTGCCTTCTTCCCATTTTCTATATCTTTGGATTTACCTTAAGGCTTAGATGGCTTCTTGTCAGACTTATCAATGAAAGTACCCTTACCCCTTGACTCTAGGTGAGTGGCTTGGACACTTCATCCAAATTACTAGGATTCAAAACCAAAATGGAATGCCTTAGATAAGATTGAAGACAACCTATATACTTAAGCAAAGTGTCTTGGGTGTACAATGGGACATTCAATGCAATAACCCTTTTCCTAAATTCATGGGTGTACTCTTGGACAGTTTGACCTTTCCCTTGCCTAAAATTTTTCCAGTTCATCATTAACTGTTGCATATGGCCTAGGGGATAAAATTACTTTTTAAGAGCATTAAAAAATTCTTCCCAAGTTAAATTGACTCTACCATGTTTTGAAATGTTTTCCCGAGTTCTACTCTCCCACCAAGTGAGATTTGTTTCTCCCAACAGAAGAGTAGCTAACTGGATCCTAGAGGCATCATCGAAGAGACCTTGAACTCTACAACTTATACTTCTACTTGTTGAACCCAATCATCTAATTTCTCCACATTTAATTCCCCACAATACTTAGGTAGATCAAATTTTACATCCAATTTAATTTTTGGCTTATGTGCACCCTTGAAAGGATTAGCAGAAGTAGAATCATTAAAAGAAGAAGGAGAAGACAAATAAGAAGGAGAAGATGGAGAAGGAGTTTCTGGAGGCTCATCACCACCTCTTGGTCTTTTCCCTTTGTCCTTCTGATCTTCATTCTTTTCTCGCTTCGATGAATCTCCTTTTTTGCACTTTGTCTATTCCTTCTTTTCATGCCTTTCTTGAAAAAGAACTTCTACCATTGCCTTCATTTCAAGAAAATATTTTTGAAAACTCTTCTCATCAATCTATGAACTTTTTCCAGCTTCTTATCCTCCCATCCTTGGCAAATTTCCTCATTTACCGATCTCAGGATTGTATTCTGCAAGTGTTCCTTCACCTCGCTAGCTCCTAGATCGTGTTATCATTCACCTCTACAAACACTAGTCACAACAAAGCTCTGATACCACTTGATTTGATGTTAGGATCTAGGACTATTGCACGTGAATAATAACTTTTATAACGATTAAATTGAAGGTCTTAAAACATAATAACGTAATTAAAATTTTGAATTTCAAATGATTGAAAATACATTAAAATGATTAAAGGAAAACCATAGAAATTGAGAAGCTAAGAGGAGAAGACAAGACAAAAAATTGATAATGGAGTTTTCCAATTGGCTATGTCTCCAAGTCCCTCTCCAATGAAGTGATTGATCCTTCAATTCTGCTCCAAGAAATCTTTACAAAGTCTCCTCGATAAATGAGGAAGATGAAAAAAAATTCTTTCCTTCAAGTACAAGCATTATGGCATCAATCACCTAATTCACCTGCACAGAGAGCTCACTTCCTCTAATTTCCTCAATTTCTCTCCTAATTTCCATTACCCTTACAAAGACAAATATCCCCTTTTTATACATAAAATTTACTTATTATGGTTCATAACCATATGATTATGTAAATCAACCCATATCTCCTATTTACATTGGTAAATCACAAATATCTCCCTTAAAATAACATTTAAATCTTTAGAATTTCTAACCCTTAAAATTAATGGCTCTTATAATTTTGAGCCTTACAAAATAATTCTTAAAATTCCCTTTAAAATCCTTACATATCACAATAGTAATATTTTTAGCCCCTTTATAACTTCATGTAAACAACTTTGATCTTTTAATGGGTTTAACTTAAAAAAAAAGGGGTTAATATTTAATTTTTAAAAGATTTGGCTTTTAATGTTTTATTAAAAATTGTGTGCCTCCCTTATATTTCGTTGAGGTAAGCGATGGTGTAGCAGCAATGGTGGCGAGTGTTTGGGATAAGGTCGGTAGGTCAAACCCGCTGGTGTCCATTTAATCAAAATTTCCTTGGAGATAGGAAAAAAAAAATCGGCGTCTATTTATGGTTAGTGTGCATAGCGGGGTGTAGTGGTAAAGCGCATAACTTGTATATGGTGGGTCATGAGTTTGACTCCCCCAACAACTACCTTTTTTTTAATTAGTAAGGATAATGTTGACCTGTCACGGATGAAGTTGATGAGGTTGCCACGTGTCGCACCATGATTCGCTGGAGAATGCCACATGTCAGACCATGATTGTGCCAAGTCACTGTATGGTGCTGACTATGCTACCACATCACCACCTGCCATGTCACCACCACCATGTCACATGCTAACATCATCATTTTGACTAGTCAACCCTTTGGACTAAAACTTTGACTTGGCGTAACTTTGGCATACAGATTCTATTTTTGATGAAACAAACGACATCAAAATCATGGCGACGAGCTCTTCAACATGATGCTATTTTTGACCATTTTTGAGATGATCACATTTTTCACCTTTCTGACTAGCCTATATACCCAGTTTGACCCCAACTTTGACCAAGCATAACTTGAGCGTATGAGCTCCTTTTTCGCCCATTCAAGTTGCGTTGGGTTTCATTTTATGAGATCTTCAAGATGATGCTAAAATCTGGAGCTTGTGGAACACTTCAATTTCTGACGACAAGTGTCCACCTAGATCATTGATGGAAACTTTATTTTTTCATTTGTATTGCTTTATGTTTTAAATATACACACAAATATTTCATAATACTTAATTTCTTGAAGGAAAAATTATAGATTTGTCTAAATTTATTTCATTCCATTATAATTTATTTAACACTTATTATTAACTGTTTAATCCATCCACATGCAACTAGAACTTTCAACTTGCGACCTATGCATGCATAAACACATACTCTATAATATATTAACATACATAGAGTTTTCTATTGGTGTAATCATTGAAACTCCTTTAAATTTTATGTGCAAGTGCTACTACTAGAAACATTAATGCTATTGCTAATTAGTTGTATAATTTGAATAGACACTGAACACAAAATATTTTTTTTATTGTAAATGAATAACAAAGAGTAACACAACCATTTATTTTGTTACAACTAAATTACAATGTTACATTATTATATAGATTTTTAAAGATAAGTACTATTGAGTCTTAACTAATGTATTATAAACTTGGTAGAACCTACACAATTCAGAGGTTTATCTAACTGAATCGTCCACTCAACATTGAAAAGAATACATTAAAATGTTAACCCAAGGTTTATAAACTTGTGATGGTGCAGCATTGTATATGCCTTCAGAGATCCAACACTACCTAAGCTATCATATCCAAGTGATTCTACTTACTGAAAAAATCACATAATTGCAAAACAGTAAAAGACATCACCAAAAGTAATGGCTACGGGTACCTACAACTTAGATCGTAACTGAACTGTTGCTAATAAAACATTATCGTGTTCAACTCAAAATTGATAAAAACTAATGACTCAACTAAATTAACCTCCAGAGTACTACTAGTTAACCATTTTATGCATGTTCATGAACATTCATTAACAATAAGAAAAGTATGAGATTCTAGTTTAACTTGCATAAAGTTCAAATGATAAATAGGAAACAACTACTAAACAAAAATAAACAATTGGAAAATGAAGTGAAGAATAGTACCTTGAGTGGCCTGCTCAAGTGGCTATTCTCACTTAATTGAAACCAAATCTAACTAACTGATTCTACACATCCAGTAAAATTGACTTCATTCATTGCATATCATGAAAGCTTTACACAAGATTTTCTCACAGATTATATTCAATCATTCTGAATATCCATCATGTCTTGAAACTAAAAATAACTAATAATGCAAAACTAAAAAACCAACTAACTGACCTAAGGACTCAACCAATGACTATATACAAGCTTGAGGGAGTCTTACTCAAAGAAACAACTAACCATAATCATTTACTTCCACTCATAAATATCTGAGCGTATAGTTAAGACTGAATTATTCAAACCATAACTACATAGAAAGAAGAATCCTAATAGCACTAAAACTTTGTAAAACAGAATCACATGTAAACACATAAATATTTTTCAAAATCCTATCAGTGAAGGAATCCTTCTGCTTCAGTGCTTATTAAATGGTCATAAAGATGCACGTTCAACCTTCATTAGGTGCCTTTAATCAACAATCATCACATTTAGTTTAATTTGGAACTTCCTTGTTTTGTTGTCCCAATCATCCTTTTGCTGCGGGTTCATCCTGCAACTGCAACATGCTACAGTTCCTCTTTGGATGAAAAATTATTAATTCACAAAGTACAAATGCAAGACTAACTACCATAATTGAAACATAGAATTCCATCTACATTCATGCATATCTTCATATAAATCATGCAATACTCATTATATCATAACCATATTTCCATTATTATATTTTAAGTCCAAGTTTGCATAATAAGTATGAAAAGGTAGTATAATATAAGAGTACTATCTAGGAAATATATCTAAAAGTGTCTAATAGTATTGTAGACACCTAAATTTGACCACTTCCATATGGTCAAAGGCGTCTCCTTAACCATCCTCTTGCTCGTTTAATTCGTCCTCTTTGCCGATATTAATTAAATCACTCATTTAATTAATATTATGTGTCCTACATAAGGTTTCCAAAGTATTTAATTTAATAAATAATTTTCCCCTCTTTCCTCTCTAAATTAAATAAATGTATCAATTTATTTAATTTAGTCATATTATCTTTTGGAATTTTAAATTTATTTTTAAATTCCCCACTTTCTCTCTCATTGTCACATCCTCCAACTTTTGCAAGTTGGTCTCTAATCCCTCTTAGCAATTTAACCCTCTTTCTTAGTCATAATTAAATTATGGTTAAGATGTGCACACCCCTAATCTTCATTATGGTCCCATCCTCCATAATTTCCCACTTGCCTCTAATCTGTCATTAACTTGTCTAATCAAGTATTTGCACAACCTTAAGCACTTAATTAGGTCATCCCTAATCCCAATATCATTTATGGAATGTGTCCTAAGTCAACCTTCTTAAAGGCTTTCTCTTTTTGAAGAAGGCACTCAATTCCCTATTTGAATTTTTAATTCACATTTAATCCCCCAATGCTTTCCTTGGAATTTAAAACTCCTCTCATCCCCATGAGAATATTTGAGGAATTTTTAATTCCTCACATGTCCTCTCACCCACATGGGGACACAAACCTCATTTATGAGGAGATTTTGTCCAATCCCAAGGTACTATGTACCACCTCCATGTCATGTACTACCCTTCCACCTCATGTACACATCACTTCTTACAAGCCACTTCACATGCCACATGTCAAGATGTGAGGGCTTGTGAGTTCTCAACTCACCTTAGCCCTACATATTGATCTTGGTGGTTCAATCTTGACCATCCATTTCCCTAGAGAATTCCAAATTCTCTATAAATACCCCCTCTTTTCTCTCATTTTAGGGGAGATCATTCATGCTAGCCAAACTCTTGCAAAAATTTCCTTGAGTCATACTTAGCCATTTTTCATACATGCATCCACTTCCACTCATCTGTACATCCTCATATCCTCTCATAATTTTGCATCTTTTTCCATCCAAGGAGCATACACCACCAAAGATCGAAGGGCCAACCAAAGGATCGATTCAAGACAAGGTAAAAGGTTCCATTTTGTTGTCTTTATTTTGTATTGAATCCAACTAGGCTAATCTTGAGGTGTAGGTGTCTTTTGTTGTTATTTTGCACTCTCTTATTTTGTTGTTCATTTTCTAACACTGAAATTCACCCTATCACATTTTTGGCATGCCCAGTGGGACCCACAAACAGGTCTCTTGCTTTCACATTTGCTATTTTTTTGACTTTTTGCAAGTGTAGGTTACAGAGGGGCGGACCTAACCTATAGAGGGGCAGAATTGACCTTCCTGGGGTGGACCCGACCTATAGGGGTAGACCTGACTTGACAGACAGGTGAACCCGCCCTCCACAGGCGGACCCGACCTTGCCCAGGGGCGAACCTGCCCTCCATAGACTCTAGAAGGTGTTTTTGGCAAGTTCTTCACAGAGGAGCGGACCTGACCCGTAGACAAGTGGACCTAACCTACAGACAGGCGGACTTGACCTACAGACAGGTGGAATTGACCTTCAGACGGCCGGAATTGACCTCCAAACAACCGGACCTGACCTCCAAACAGCTGGACCTGACCTCTACACAACCGGATTTTCCCTAGATAGTTTTTTCCAGAAGGTAAAATTTCACTTTTTAGCAATCTTTTTGGCTGTTTTAAGGGTTTTTAACCCCTAATTTGGGTACATAGTTTAACTAGGGGTGTCAATTAACCTTGTTTGTTGTGTTTGTGGGTGAGCTATTTGACATATCCAATCCCCTTGCGCCATTCGACGATCCTGGGTGACGAGAAATCGTAGCTTACCAAGTCCTTTGAGTCATCCTTTTTTTATTTTTCTTAGTGGGACCTACTTGGGGATTTCATCACCCCAAGGGACGATTCCAACCATGCGTACCAGCAAGGTATATAAAGGATGGAGAGCGAAAGCTGTACCTCAATCCAACCATGTTGTAATTGGTGAAGCATCGGGATGATGTGAAGAGTTGGTCTGAGCCTTCAGGGTTCCCGACTCACGCTTGTAACAGGTTGGTGTTCACAGTTTTGGCCTCACATACCGGGTGTATATCAAGGACTCCCTAGTAACCATGTTCATCCTAGATTAGAAGACTTTGTCGACCATACTGTTTCTACTAGACTTAGGCTTGTGTTGTTTGAATTGTCTTCTTTGTGCGAAACCAGTAATTGTCTGATTCATTTCACTCAGCCATATCCTTTTCATTGATGATTGTTGTGTTTTGAGTCCTATGCCTTAGTATTTTTGTCAAAAGTCAAGTTTAAACCCGCAAACAACCGGATTTGACCTACAAACAGCTAGAATTGACCTGCAAATAGCCGGACTTGACTTGCAAACAGTTGGACTTGACCTGCAAACAGGCAGACCTTCCCTCCCGACAGGCGGACCTGCCCTCTAGGGGCAAACCAGACCCATCCAGGGCCGTACTTGACCTATAAACCAATCCTTTGGAGCCTGTTTTAGCCTTTTTTGACAAAATTTTTCTCCATAGGCAGACCTGTCCTCCCGACAGGCGAATCTGCCCTCTAGATAGGCAAACTTACCCTCCTCAGGCAAACCTGACCCATCTAGGGGCAGACCTGACCTTTGACCCACCCCTTTCAGGACTGTTTTGGTAGAATTTGACCATCTTTTGTTCCTTGGGTAGACCTGACCTTTGAACCACCCCTTTCAGGCCTGTTTTGGAAAAATTTAACCATCTTTTGCTCCTTGGGTGGACCTGACCCTTGACTAATCAATTTTTTCATCAGTTTCATCATTCAGGACCCTCGTTTCACCATTTCAATCATTCGTATCCCCGTTCTGAACATCCGTACACCTATTTCAAGAGTCCACTCGCCATCCTAAATGTTCATCCCCTTAGTTCGAGCATCCAATCACCCATTCAGAGTCCCCATTTACCCATTTCAAACCCACGTTTTGATTATCGTTTCTCCGTTTCAGACCATCGGTATCCCAGTGAAACCTCGTTAGAGCGGTTACCCAAATCGACCTAGGTGTTCATCTCTAATCATCATCCATTAAAACCAACTTAGGGTAGTCATCCATCCTAATTCGGTCATCCTTGTTGGCCTAATCAATCCACTTCTATCTCAAGTTGGATTCAATGCCGTTATCATACATCCACCCTTTAATCAATTAATCAACACCTAGTGTTACCAAGGATCACTCTTGAACTCAGTTTCAGATTCTGAACATTATCATTCATCCTAATCAATCATCAATCCAAATCAAATCATCATATCATCCAATTTGGATCGACCAATCATCTACCAATCAACCCAATATGATCGCATCAAACCAAATCCACCTCAGTCAAATCAAATCAATCCTATCGAGCCACATCCTCGTCAGCTAATCAATCATCAAATCAAATCAATCCTATCGAGCCACATCCGCGTCGGCTAATCAATCATCAAATCAAATCAATCCTATTGAGCCACATCCTTGTCAGCTAATCAATCATAAAATCAAATCAATCCCTTTATCACCAAGGTCATTCTAGCATCCTAGTCCATCATATCATCTTGCATGCCCGTTTAGACCTGGTCACAAACAAGGAAAATGGCCGAACAACAATCCCAACCAAACATCCCTGAAGATCCGAACAACACAATTAATGCCTCGCAAGACCCCCATAATGGTGCAAATATCCCTCGGGATCTGCACAATGGTACATCATCACAATCCAATATCGACGGTCAAAACACATCACCCCCCGGGGATGAGAACATGGTCAACCAACCTGAACTTACATTTGAGGAACACTTTAGTAACCCTGTCAATGTGCAAATGATAGATCCCCTTCTCAAAAAACATGGGGAAGAAATCTTGGCTCACTTAATTGAAAAAGGTGTCAAGCTGCCTTCAGGTATCGACCTATCCAAGTATAGCGGTTCCACACCTAACATACCCCAAGGTTCACAAAATGCACCAGGTAGTTCATACGTCCCCAATGTTCCTCCCGTAGAAGGTTGGCATCAACCTGAATTTGGTAATGTTGTTCTATACCCCATTAGAAATCCCCTGCATCCCGCAATCTCAGTCATAGGGGCTCCTCAAATAGCTGATCCCAACGATCCTTTTTCCTTTGGCATGCCACAAAATGCTCTGCAACCACTGCCACTAATGCTAACGACACCATCCCTTTCAAATCCACCTCCTGTCAGCACTGGGGGCAGCCCATTTACTGCATTTCCTCCACCTTCTAGAGCCACAAACCTACCAATTCCTTCATATGCATCTCCACAACCTCCCCAATCTAACCTATTGCCTCCATTATTGCCACAAGGTACATCCCAATAGAATGTTCCCTTTGGTACCCAACAACCTCCTTTGCAAAACACCCCTACATTATCTCAGCTGTGCCAACAACAACAACTGCTATATAACCTACTGATTTCTTCACAACAACCACCATACCAATCACAAAGCAATCCGTCCCGACCTCCCACTCAAACCATATCTTCGTTCCTCACATGCATCCTACGTCCACGAGCTCAAACATAATACAACATCCCGTCTTAGCCCACAAAACATCTCACATCACATCAGCAACCACCACAACATCATTATTACCATAACCAACAACAGTCCCAACAACAACCACCTTATGCGGCCTCCCAATAGTCACAGCAATAGCCTCAGTATCAGCAGGTTAATCCACAACATCACATCCAAGCTCCTCAGTAGCCTACCTCACATTTTTATCAAACAAATTTGTACTATACCTCACAAAAACAACCCTCGTACCAACAAAATCCCTCGACTTACCAGCAAGGGATGTCATCATCCCACTACCAAAATCCATACCTCAACATTCTGACACTCTCTCAGCAGGATCCTTTATACCATCCATATCCATCCAACTCGCCACCAGTCAATTCAGATATGTTAGAAATCAAAGCCGCTCTAAAATATCTTCAAGCTGGGACTAGCAAACAATCATTCAAGTTCGAAGACATATGCCTGTATCCATTCAATCCCTCCATCTCATTGATCCCCTTCCCTAAACATTTCGAAATACCAAAATTCGATAGATATAGGGGGAACAAGGATCTTAAGGCCCACTTGCAAGAGTTTTATTCCCAGTGTCAAGAGGTTATGCACAACAACAACTATCTCTTGCGCTTATTCCCACGAAGCCTGACAGGCAATGCCCTAGAGTGGTTCATGAGCCTCGAACGAGGGTCCATAAAATCTTTTGCAGATCTATCAGAAAAATTTGTCTCCTACTTCTCCTTCAATTTGGAGGACACTGACACCTTAGATCTCCTCAAAGAGAAACAACATGAGGGGGAAACCTTTGCCAGCTACCTTCAAAGGTGGCATGCGCTAACAAGCCGAATGAAAACCCCTCTAAAAGAGAAGGACATGGTCACCCTCTTCGTGGAGAACTCTCATCCTGACATGGCTCATAATTTTAGGTTACATTGTGTCACCACTTTCACGAAGATAGTGGAAAAGGGACCTATCCTTGAACATGCCCTTATTGCCAAGGGGCACATCAAGATACACAACCAGGACAAGGAAAGGTCATTCGGTGACAAGCCACATTTTTGGAACAAGAACACAGTGAATGACGGTGTCACTGACACTAAACATGTCCAAGTGGCTAATACATCCCAGAGACAACAACCATCCATACCTAACGCCATATCTGTACCACAGGGGGCACCTCGTCCTCCTCAATAGCCAAACCAGAACAGTTAGGGGAACGCTAAACGCCAGTATACTCAATTAGGAGAACCCCTGAGTGTCGTCTTCAATAAGTTGTTATAGATCAACTACCTGATCACCTACCCTATCACCAAACCACTTGATGAATCCAAACCTAAACCTGCCTAGTTTAGAGAAAATGAATATTTTGAGTTCCATAAAATCAAAGGACACACTTTGAATAAGTGTCAAGGTCTCAAAAACTATGTCCAAGATCTTATTGATCGAGGAGATATCAAAGTCGACACTAGTCAAGCTTCGTCGTCTAATGCTCAATTACAGATATATCAAAATTCCTTTCCAAACCATAATCAAGGTGCAAGCATTTCCAATAGCAACCCCCAAGACAACAACACAAATAACGTAAGCTATAAGAATGTACCCCTCAATTACGAGGGTATTATTCATTACATTGAGCAGGTAGAACCCCGTGTATCTATGATACTTGTCAAGGCCAAAGACCCTCAGTGTGTTGTTACTACATGATGAGCCCGCATCACTGTCCCTGCAGCCTCTGCACCAGACCAATCAACTCCTGTAAGCTCTCAGTACAACATTCTTGATCACTTAGGAAAGACCCCCGCTCTTATCTCCATCTTGGATCTGCTTAAGTCTTCTCCTGTACATCAAGAAATCCTCAATAGAGCCTTACAGGAAACCCATGTACCTAATGACATCGATCCTACACGATTCCAAGCTTTGGTAGGGTACCTAGTTTTATCTTATCAGCTGCACTTCAGCCAAAATGACATGCCAAATATCGATGCCAATCATAATCGTCCCTTGCATATCGAAGTCTTGGTTGCTCGTCATAAAGTACAAAGGTTCTTGGTAGATAATGGCTCCGCCCTCAATCTATGTACTTTGAAATTCATAAAACAGGTGGGGTACACTCAAGTAGACTTAAGTAATCAAATCATCATGATCAAGGCCTATGATAATGCAAAAAGGAATTCAGAAGGAATTATTAGTCTTCCTATTCAAGTTGGACCTGTAGTTCAATACACTACCTATCATGTCCTTGATCTGGACTTACAATATAATCTCCTCCTTGGCCGCCCATGGCTCCACGCTATGCAAGTCATCCCCTCCACATACCATCAGTGCCTAAAATTCCCGGTCAATGGACGAGAGGTCACCATTTATGCTGACCCCTAACCATTTGAATACTATCGTGCTTTAGAGGCATTGTTGCCCCATTTACATTATTGTCCTGGGGTTTAAATGGGGGCAGCTTAGTCATCATCTGCTAATCCATCCTCCACCATGACAACCACTCCATCTTCCGCCACTGACCCTACTATCACAAAATTCCAGATCATTGACAAGGGGTGTGGTGACTACGAAATGCACACTGCTTTTAATGTAGCAACCATGCGACTGTCACCACACGAGTACGGTCAACCTTCACATGCTACTCCAAAGGAAGACAAGACTATCACTTTCAGTGTTAAAAACATCCATACTACCACTTTCAGGTCCCCAAGTATTAATATTGATGCACCAGAAGAGGATATAAGTCAATGGGTATACCGAGAAGAACCCCAACTGGATCCTCCTCTAAAGGAATATTTTCAGGAAGCATATCCTTGGTCAGCTAAGTTTGCAGGAAAGTATAACTACCAAGGTAGGGGCCTAGGTAAAGAAGAACAAGGGCGGTTGCAACCTATTGATACATCAAAGCTTCCAAAGAACATAGGCATCATATACGATAAAAAGCAGAAAGGCCTTGCAACATCATCTAATACCTCCAATAGTGTTGCCGTGGACGATGGCTCATTGGAAGACATACCCGAGGAGGAATCCATCATACGTGCATACGATGACGTCGATCACACTCACCTATCATCCATGTTCAAATGCCTATCCATTTGTACCATTAGCCTATCCCTTCATCACCCTAAGCTTATTGATTGGGACCTATGTGAAAGAACACCTGTCAATATGTTTGTGGATACATATGTCAACCTCATGGGATTGGGGGAGGATGAACACTCCAGTCGCAAAAATAAGAATAAGAAAAATAAAAAGCGATCATCTAGTGAAAACCTCCCCAAGGCACTTCTTGACCTTGAAAAAGTAAAAATAAAGGACGTATACGATGGAAAAAACCTCAAACAGGTGCTGGAGGATGGAGATGTTCATCTTCCCCTTGTGGGAACTCAGTTATCTACACGGTCGTCCATCCTAATTGAAGAGACTCGAGAAGTTAATTTGGGTATTGTCGAAACCCCTAAGATCACATATGTGGCCAAATCACTTTTAGATCCGAAATTTGCGGTCATTGTTCAGTTACTCCAAGAGGGCATTGTTAACTTTGCTTGGTCATATTCAGACATGTCGGGCTTGGACCCCACTTTAGTGGTTCATCATCTAGACGTTCGCCTTGATGTCAAGCCTGTCAAACAGAAGCTCCACAAGATGTATCCACAAGTAGCATTATTAGTCAAGAAGGAACTAGAGAAATTACTAGATGTAGGTTTTATTAGACCAATTGACTACTCTGAGTGGATCTCCAACATAGTGCCTATTGCCAAACGAAATGGAGACATTTAGATCTGCATAGACTTTAGGGATCTTAACAAGGCCTACCCAAAGGATGATTTCCCTCTGCCTAATATTGACATGTTGGTTGACCTCACAGCAGGACATGAGATGTTATCCCTTATGTATGGTTTCTCTGGTTATAATTAGATCCGAATTGCACTTGAGGACCAACACAAGACCGCTTTCACAACACCGTGGGGTACTTTTTGTTACAACGTTATGCCTTTTGGTCTCAAAAATGTGGGGGCGACATATCAAAGGGAAATGATAGTCATCTTCCATGACCTCATCCATATCATCATGGAGGATTATGTCGATGACTTGTTAGGAAAATCCAAAACCTGAGCGGAACATCCTATCGTCCTGAAAAAGATGTTTGAACGGTTGGAAAATTACAAGTTATGACTAAATCCAAAAAAAGTGTCTTCGGTGTTACGTCAGGAAATTTGTTGGGTTTCATAGTCTCTCGAAGGGGTATTGAGGTTGATCCTACCAAGGTGAAAGATATTTTGGACATGCCACCCCCGC
Organism: Sequoia sempervirens; assembly: GCA_007258455.2. NCBI lineage: Eukaryota > Viridiplantae > Streptophyta > Pinopsida > Cupressales > Cupressaceae > Sequoia > Sequoia sempervirens. Next base: position 5,305 of record VDFB02035834.1, on the reverse strand, counting down.
GCAATATGAAACAGTTAAGAAGCCTCCAAGGGAAGATGCAATCCATTCATTGGTTCATAGCCCAGCTCACGGATAAGTGTCAGCCATTCACTCATCTTCTGAAGAAAGACTCCACCTTCTGATGGAACCAATAGTGTTAGACAGGTTTCGATAAGATCAAAGAATACTTAGCTCATCCACCGATCTTGATGCCACCTATTCCAGGGAAACCCCTCCTGCTTTATATCTCCGCCACTTCAGTCACGCTAGGGGCATTGTTAGCACAACATAATGAATCATTGAAAGAGAGGGTGATCTACTACATCAGTCAGACATTGGTCGGCTATGAATTAAACTACTCTCCCATGGAAAAATCCTGCCTTGCAGTGGTCTTTAGCATACAAAAGCTCTGACATTACATGCTCAACCATCCTGTCAAATTAATTGCTAAGATTGATCCACTAAAGTATCTGTTATCCAGAACCACTTTAACTGTCCGCATGGCCAAGTGGGTCATGCTCCTAAGTGAATTTGACATAGAGTATGTGGAGCGAAAATCCATAAAGGGACAGGTCATAGCTGATCAGTTGGTTGAGGCACCATTAGTAGATGCTTACCCTCTAAACACTAAATTTCCAGACAAAGAAGTTTACACGGTTACAGAAGCACCAGCTTGGACACTGTATTTTGATGGTTCATACACTCATAATGGATTAGGTGCAAGAATTCTATTAGTTACCCCTCAAGGTGACTACATTCCAAAATCATTTAGGATAGCATTCCCGTGTACCAACAACATCGCAGAGTATGAAGCCCTCCTCACTGGCCTCTGAATTGCAAAACAGTGGCATATAACTCACTTGAAAGTCTTTGGTGATTCATTATTAGTCATCAAGCAAGTTAATGATGAATTCCTAACAAAGGATGATAAGATGTTACCCTATAAACACATGGTGGATGATTTGAAGAAATATTTCACCTTCATACAATTTGACCAAATTCCTAGGTTACAGAATAAAGCAGCTGATGCAATGGCCACTATCGGCTCCCTGATTGACATGCCCAAAGATCGGATGAAATGTGAGTTCCTTGTAGAAAAACTTTTAATCCCAGCATATGATATTCCTGAGATAGGTAAATATCAACCTATCTCAATGATAATGTTCTACCCCCAGAACTCACACGCAATCAACGCAAATCCTTCGTTCATTGCTCTTCTCGATACATTATCGTCGGTGATACGCTTTACCGTCGTGGGTATGATGGAATCCTCCTTAGATGTCTGACTAAGAACGAAACCCACATGACACTAACAAAGGTACATAGTGGTGTTTTTGGAGCTCATTCAAATGGTATGGCCTTGGCCAAAAGGATTCTCTGAGCTGGATATTATTGGCCTACATTAGAGCATGACGCATGTGAATTTGTGAAGAAGTTCCTTCCCTGCCAACAACATGCAGATTTGATTCATGCTCCAGCACAAGATCTTTAGCCCCTCCTAGCACCGTGGCCATTCTCTCAATGGGGTTTCGACTTGATTGGAAAGATTTACCCACCATCATCCGATGACCATACATTCATAATTACTGCCACTAAGTACTTCACTAAGTGGGTGGAAGCAATGCCACTCTCACAGATCACCGGTATTCAGATCTCAAAATTCATCCTTTACCATATTCTCTGCATATATGGTATCCCATCCACCATCCTCTCCGATAATGGAAAACCCTTCAAAAATAAATCCATGAAACACCTTTGCGGTACCTTTCATATCCAGCATCGTTGGTCAACGCCTTATTACGCCCAGGGTAATGGTCAGGCATAAGCAACCAACAAGAAACTCATCCACATCCTCAAAAAGGTTGTCAATAACACTGGTTGAGATTGGCACCTCCATATTCATCCCACCCTCTGGGCATATCGCACCTCCATCTGCACCCCCACAGGTGCCACTCCATATTCCTTAGTCTATGGCGTTGAAGACATCTAGCCAATTGAAGTTGAGATCCCATCACTGAGAATTTCCCTAAAAAATCTCATCAGTGATTTGGATGCTTGTGTTGCACGGCTTGCATGATCACCTGCAAGCATATCAGAACTGCCTCAAGCATCACTACAATAAGAAGGTTCACCCTCGACAATTCTAGGTGGGTGATCTTGTCCTCAAAGAGAATCAACGTACTCAGCAAGACTGAGACAAGAAAGGGAAATTTGAAGCAAATTGGTTGGGGCCTTATGTCATAGCCACCAAATATGGATCTGGGGCATACAGGTTGACTACTCTTGAAGGAGAGCCCCTCGAAGAACCCATCAATATCATGCATCTGAAGAGGTTCTACACCTAAGTCCGCTTGGTAACCTCACCTCAAAAAATAAAAAAATTAGAAAAATCCAAAATTCCAAAAATAGTAAAGAGAAATAAGTTCGTCCTATGGTGAAAACCACTTCTTGGTGGCACCTTGGATAAGTACAGATGGTGAAAACCTGGTAACAGACATCATCCATAGAGGGTTTAATCATTATCTACCTGGCATCCTAGTTATTTTATGCTTTCATCCGCACTATCATCCTCACCCATCCCATTCTTGACCACTTGGTATATTTTGATTGAGCATTGGATGATCCATTTAGGCTGTCCCTCATCTTGAGCTTTTCGGTATCCCACTCTAAGCTTATGTCGCTCATCTCCTCATCGGTCGGTCTATGTCATCACATAGGAACATCCATCGTGTCGGTCTCCATCTAGATCCCATACTGTCGCGTCCTTGGTCAAACTATGTTGCCCCTGCGCTGTCACGTAGGCAAGGCTAATCATTTGATCTTCCCCCGGGGTATTCTAACCATCTTGTGTTGGTCATCCATCAACTGCCATCATCATCCTCTTTCTGCTTTATCCATGGTCTTTTCTTGAACTACGAGGGCTCTGCGCTTTCGCGTAGGCAAGGCTAATCTATGATCGGCCCTCAAGCCCCTAGGTCTGTAGGGTGTGTTAGTCCATGTCCTTGTCTGGCTCGTTCTTCACAAACAAAATCCCCTAGTGTCAAGACATCTGGTTAATGAAAAACACCTTGCGTCAACTGAGTCATTTTAGTTTAGCATCCATTAATGGTCTCAACATGATACATCCTTCTTAGCAGACCACATGAATCCCATCCATCCCCTTGATCCTATGGAAAAGGACGTTTTGAAATTGATTGTGAATTTTTTTTATGCTTTTGGACTCTGGTTATCATTTGAGCTCCCTATCAACACTTGTCATGGTCGCCTTGGTCCATCATATCATGGTGTGCTTTGACTCGTCTACATAGGGGCTTATCTTGATCGTTTCTTTGTTGCTATCTTCTCAGTTGTCCCATGTAGTGACCACTAAGATCCCTGAGGTCTTGTGTTACGCTGGGGCATCCTTGTGTGTTTGTGGTTATCCCAATACCTAGCCCGATGAAGGTCATCGTGACCTTGGGGTGTTGGGATAGCCTTTCTATTTACTGTGTTTGTTTCATGCATTGGATACCAACTCGCCTTGGTCCTACATATCAGGGTATCTGGTATCTTATGCTATAGCAAAAATCAATGCTCTGAAGATGGAAAATTACGTTCTTAATTGCACTGTATTTCATTTCACTACATACACCCTTCATTCAACCTTGTACATGGCCCATGACTTGTGATTTAGGTTGTACAAGTCTTGCCTCTTTTTCCCTCTTGATCTTCCTCTCAGGATACTAATGGTTTTTTGATAGATGCGGTATCACACCCACAATACACCTATCGCCTATCCGCATTCCCGTACAAGTCCTTATTAACACTTAGGTTTGCATTATAGGAACTCATGTTTCATTCACATTTCATGTTACATTATAGGTTCAATACATTTCATAGCTCATAGGCTGATTAGATTATGCATCAATAGTTTCATTTACCCGTACACGTCCATATTAACATTTACATCTTAATTACATTTCATACCAAATATCCATATCATCTTGCATTATCAACATTAATATATGAATAATCATCCATCCACATAGCAATGAAATATCATAAACATGTGCATACATAAACCAAATCATCCATTATCATATCATAAATATGTGCATAAATAAATCAACTCATACATCCACATAGGCATTAAGTATCATATACTCATACATCCACTTAAGCATATAGTATCATAAACATGTGCATAAATAAACCAAGGTATCCATCTACATAAGCATGAAATGTCATATACATGTGCATACATAAATTGAATCACCCATCACAAAAAAACATACTGTATAGTGTCAATAAGGATTATCCCATATCATAATCAAAATAATACAATGTACGTCATATATCCATCATACATCAAAATCTATCATATATCCATCACATAGACCTCATACATCATCAAATAAGGTACAAAATTCAGAGATGTAGAGCATCTCTAATCTCTGCCGATAAGTACTAAACGCTCCATCCTGTGTCTGTCAAAAAATTGGTATCCTGTCATCTAATCTCTGGTTGTCCTACTGTGAGTTACCCACATCTGATCTCTGAGGAGAATCCGACATTGGTCCTCTATGCATAGGAGTCCCTTGATACTCATGGGTGGGAGTCCCCTGGTAACCACCGAGAGGAGGAGTCCGTCGATAGTCACTGTATCCTCTGGTATGTGTCCCTAATGACTGGGACAGTGCTGACATTTGGGGTACCTATCTAATATAGAGTGTTGTGCGTTGCGCTGGATCTGGAACAACATGCTCATACGCACACCTCTAGTAAATTGACTCCTGCATATAGTCATCCCGCTGAGCAGCCTAATGCCTGACGACATTCTGCTCAAGTCTATACCTATCTTGATCTCTGCTAATAGCTCTCCGCTCCTATACCCAGGCCTCCTATGCCTCTGTCAACTGTTGTACCTACCCTGTAGCCCTGTCTCTCTCAGCCTCTACAGCCTGTAGCTATGCTCGTAACCCCTGTACCTCTGCCCTTGGCTTGCCCCCGCACCAGGCGCTGCTCGTAGTTGAGCCTGTGCTGTGTCTCGCTCACTCTGCAATGTCTACATGCATATCTTTGCAACATCCCTCTCTCTCTACGTGGCCTGTGCCCGAGCCTCTGTTGCATCCCTGTCCCTCTGCAGTGCCTAAAGTCTCAACTCGACAGAATCTTGCTCTCATTGAAGACCTGACACCTGTGACACCGCTGCATCCCTCTCTCTCCAGAGAGGCTGAACCTCTAACTCTACCACCTACCGCTCACTCTCGGCCACCTGAGCGCGTTTCTATAGCACATCCATATCTGCCTCTAAGGCCTGCACCTATTCTTGTGCCACATCTCTCTC
>VDFB02035833.1:0-30191 GCA_007258455.2 Sequoia sempervirens | reverse complement strand
GAGCTCATGTCCCACCTTGGTAGAAGTAGTACCCCGGCCTCTTGAATTAATTCTCTACCTCTTTCAGGAGTGATGGATTGCATTTCCCTGTCAACTTCCTTTTTTAATTCTTCTAAGGCATCAACTTCCTTTTCAAGAGTAATGTCTTGCTCCTTTTGTCTTATTTTCTTCCCCTTATACTCATAGACAAATGATTTGAACTTAGGAGTTTTAACAAAATCATTATAAGAAATGAATTCATGACCAACTTTGACCCTAATGTCATCAGATAACTCATCTAATGTTTCAAATTTTACAAGTTCTTGAGGGGGCTCATATTGTGTAATCACAGGGGCCTTTATTTGTTCCATTGGTTGCTCCTCTCCATCACTCTCCTCATCACTTCCTTCCTCTTCACTCTTGGTAGTGGAGAAACATACATCAGGGGTGGGTTGTGGGGGTATGTGATCCAAAGGCTCCACATCCTCAACTTGCATTCCTGTGTAACTCGTATGAGATGTATCAAAAATGTATTAGGTCACATCTTTTACTATTTCATTCATATGAGCAATAAGCTGCTCAATCCTAGCCAAGGGATCTTGCATATCAACAAATGCTTATCTATATGATGGGACATTCTTTCTCTTCCATTCCTCTGCAAGCACAAATTTATTATATGAAGCCATTCTCTCACCAGTGGAAGCTTCATCTCGGTTCCTGATCACATCATCAAGTGCAAACCAATGCTCATACCTTGAATAATTATGAGTTAATCTTGCTTGATGAATAAATCCCTCCGCATCAAATTTATTTCTTTCATACCCAAGAGTAAGGTTGTAATGAGCTAATTTAGCATCAATTTCTTCATATCCTTCAATGGCACATACTGTGAAATCTCAAAAACAAAGAGTGCTACACAAGAGTGATTGTTTATTATGACTCTTGAGATGTTTAGTATTAGACCTTGCTAATCGTCGTACTATTTCCAAATAAGCAACTACATTAGGAACCACTCGGGGTAGTAAATGTGGAACCCCTTCAAATCCATAAACCCTTATTACTGTGCAATCGGAGAAGGCATACCAGTCTCCCCAATTATGGTTCACCTTGCCTCTCGGGCTATTTTCCTTTGGTCTCAAAAATCTCTACACCTCAGGGGATAAATTGTGATAATATGAATAGCCTAGCAACTTCATTAGTGGTTTAAAAAAATATTCTTCAAAATATAAATAGTGAGACCTCTCACATCGACTATCCCATAGCGCAATCCACATCTATACAGGTTTAAAGTTTCCATCTTTATCTGTGTCTTTGATTCTTAATTCTTTACCCCACACATTTCTAGCATGTCCCTTATATAAAAGTAAATGCATTAACAAGGAATAATGTTTGAAATCTATGCAATCACTATTGTTTTTTATTCTTTCAAGCCCTTGATTTAAGACATTCGCTAAATAGTTTGCATAGTTGAATGGCCTAACATCTTTGCTTTGTATATCAACTGCAAGAACCATTGGTGCAATAGACATAAGTGGTGGAACGTCAATTCCCAAGACTTGACTAGCTGAGTAGTAGGTATATTGGAAGTATTCTTTAAACAAATCTATATGAAATGGAGTGTTTTCATTGCTTGAAAATTTTCTTAGTTGACCTTGCTCATTCTTAGATCTGTGCAAAGCTAGCTTCCATCTCTTGTAACTAGTATTCATGCAACGATATTCTGTCAAAAAGTCTCTAATGGTGAATGGAAAGTTCATGGGACCTTCTAACTGAAATAAATTAGAGATCAGGTCTTGGGAGATAACAAGCATATCGGCCTCATTTGGTGATTGTATAGTTCTTTTCTTGGAATTATACCAACTGGCCAGAGCTTTCACTAATTCTACGTTGATGAAAATGTTTGGCACCACAAGTCTTCCTAAGTTTAGTCTCCATGGGTTATAGACTGGTTGAAATCTGAATTGTTTTCTATAGTGATACATAAAAAGCTCATAGCCCCGATGTGGCATCCAAACATACCCAAGAAACCTATGTTTATCTAAAAATTTACTTTCTTGAACACTTCTTCTGGGTCTTGGCCCTAACCTCAGACACTGATCTATCAAGTTTTGGTTTAAATTCCTCTTTTCAATTTTTTGTTTCTTTGCCTTAGGCTTTTCCACATTTTCTTCCATTGCAAACTCCTCAAAAATGTAAATTTCTAGCTAAGAGTGGAGTACTTACATGAATTTTTGCTTCTCCTGGCTTCACTACGTGAGAGCTTCGAGTTCTATCCTTTCTACTTCTACCCTTAGCGTAGCCTTTCTAGTTTCTACAAATTGTATGATTAATTCATGGTGCAATTCACCTTTGTGTTGGCTCATTAATATACCACCTACTTCAGTCTTGTCATCAGGGAGAGCATTTATGTTAAATATCTCAACGATGATTTTGACGCCACATCAACTAGTAGTAATCATTCATCGCTATATTGTTGGGACCTTGGTTTGTTTTCCATCGATGGCCACCTTCTCCACTGATAAGTGTTTTTCTTTCGGTCTATCGGTAAGACATCAAACAATGTTACCCTGATGCATCCCAGCTTCACCGATAAGTGTTAGAATTTGACACCCTGTGATTATATCGGGCTATCGAGGGAGCTTCATCATTCATTCCGCTGATGCACCGGAGCTGTGGCGATGGAAGGATATTACATTGATGTAAGGATACAAATTTCCCCTATTGGGCTATTGGTGGGGTGGTGATGGGAGTTCCACCGACAGAGTATTGTTAGCCCGATAGTATCAAAGGACTTCAATGGATTTCATGAATGTGATTATTTGGGTATGCTGGTTACAAAAATGGATTCTTTACACGAACCTCAGTAATTTGTCTAGATCATGAAATTGAGTCTGGTGAGATTTTGTAAGGACTAGGAGATAAATGAATAGATGTTAATGCAAATATGTGGGATTAATTTTTTTTAGTCCTAACACAACTCTTTTGACATTTTTTGTCTTATACTTATTGTGTAATGCATGATCTTTATTTTTCTTTGTTATTTTGTGCATGCATGTGCTATGTGTAGGCTTAATAGTTGGTTATTGACCTCTCACATGAGCTGATATGTTGGTGATCTAGGTTTTCTAAACAAAATTCCCCCCAATAAAGTAAATTTCCCTCAATAGAATAATATGTAATAATATTTAATTGAGGGGGTATAATATTTCTTATAGGGATGTGTTGTCTATGCATTGATGGCAAATTGTATTCGTTTGAAAGTTTTTAAAGTCTTTCCACCAAATTAATTGTGTGCATATCTACTGTAGATGTCCTTAAGCTATATGAAAAAGGTGTATATACAATTTGAGATCAATTGATAAGTTGAGACATGTAATATTGATTTGATTTACATTTTACTTAAGATATAATTTCGTTGTGTTGCTGAATTTATTAGTTCAATAATTGAGATTCTCAATGATCTTGTATACCCAAAGTGTATGTGATAGAAATAAATTAGGTAGTCATGTCGATTCGTTTGAAAATTTAAATGATCTTGAGTTCATAAGTACATAGTGATAAGTTTTGACAAATAACATAATTTCTTTTTGCATTTATCACAGAAACAAAAGCCTCTTTTGATTGTAGTAGAGGATGTAGAAAGTGAAGCATTGGCTACTTTGATATTTGAAATTGATGATTTTTTTACTAAATTGATAATGTTTTAAGTTTATTTTTCTTTCATAGATGTTGAGTCTAATTAATAAGTTTAATGTTGTGTTGTAACTTGCAGGTGAGTATGTTGATATGATAAAGGCTAGCATTGTCGATCCTCTAAAAGTTATTAGAATTGCATTAGTTGATGTAGAAAGGTAAAACTATTTATCTTTATTATAATTAGTTGAACTTGCAACTACAAGATCTAATAAAAATCTACTTCCAAATATGCTTTTGATGGATGTTATATCTAATTCTGACACCTTCACTATATCTAGCACCTAAGTTTAGGCTGCCATAGTTGGAAAAGGAAAAGAAAATGTTTGAATTTTATTCTCTGTATTATTTAACTTTTCTGAATTTTTGATGTGCAAATTTTGAAACCTTATTTTCAAGCTGCAACTCCAAATTGGAGAAGTGAAAGGTCATGAATACCAACGAGGAAGATTTTGGAGGAGTCAAAACCAATAGCGGCGGGAAAGCTATGGATTTGCAAGGGGATTAAATGGGTCAGACCCCTATTGGAGGTCGTTGCCCTTCCAAAAGGACCGCAGTTAAGGGAAAATAGTATAAGTATATGAAAATAGGAGTATTTTATTTATATAGTGTCTATAAATTGTACAGTGTCATTGAGACATTGAATGTAACCAATGAGATTTGATTTTCCAATGAGGCTTAATAAAGTAAATTTTTAGAGTGGTTTTTTCTCCACTCATAGATACTATGTTGTGGCTCCTCTTGATTTGTAATCTATTTGAGTTTGTGTCTGATCAATCATATTTGTTCAAACATTTTAGTCTTCATTTCATGGTGTTTTTAACATTTGAATATCTATGATACTTGAAGTTTATATGCATAAATTTGTGAGGATTAATTAAGTTAGATTTGATTTGTAATGACTAAATATATGGCTAAATATATGACTAAATACATGACTAAATTAATGATTAAATATATGACAATATATGACTAAATTAATGACTATGACATAATGACTAAATATATGACAAATACCATGACTAAATAAATGACCATTTAATAACAATCAATGACTAAATTAATGACTAAATATATGACTAAACAAATCACAACCATGACTAAATAAATGACTAAATTAATGACTAAATCAATGACTAAATAAATGACTAAAATAGTTTAGTCATAAATTTAGTGGTGTTATAAATGACTACAAATAAACCACTAAAATAGTCACGTGACTAAAATTAATGACTAAAAAATATGACTAAATAAATGACTAAATCAATGACTAAATCAATGACCAAATCAATGACCAAATTAATAACTAAAATCAATGACTAAATAAATGACTAAAATTGTTTAGTCATAAATTTAGTGGTGTTATAAATGACTACAAATAAACCACTAGTAGTCATGTGACTAAAGTTAGTCATTTAAATGCAAATTTTAGTAGTTTATTTAGTCATATTTTGTTGTTTGTGTACTAGTGAAAGTTTGACTTCATATTGTATACTTGTTATAAACATCTCACTAATCCAACCATACATTTTATATATGTTAAAAAATATATAATAACAAAATACAACTTCTAAATATGATAGTAAATCTAATCAAACATGACCCAAATGTAGGATAAAACCAAGAATCTTAATCTATACCATTATTTTGAGTTTGGTTAAATAGAAATTGTAAAAATTTATAATTGTGAAAAAACAATGAATAAACTAAGGATCATTTTAACAATGGCACAAATTAGTGCCTAAGATTGGCCTAAAATATTATAATATTCAACATTCTTGTCACAAATGATAAATGAAAACTAAGGATCATTTGGTTATATATTTTCATAGATTTAAAATTTGAATATTTATTACTATAACATTCATTACAATTAGATTTTTAAATAATATTGTAATAATATTATGTCGTTGAAATTTGTTATAATGTGGATTTTAATGTTGTTTTTAAAATTTAAGTTAGAGCAAGTAGAATCTAATGAGAGACCTTAAAAAAAAATGAGTAATTTATATTTGCCTTAAAATTACAATTATTGAGATTAAATAGATAATTGATTGTATTTTTTATTTCAAAATTGGAAATAGTTTAAAATTATAGAACCATATTATCCCTTGATACAAAAAGCTATGTCAAGGATTATTTGTATCTTCCTCATAATTATGAACTTCACATATTGAATATTTCAGGTAGGATTGCGTGGATGATTTGGAAGTTGAAGCAAAGATTGGTTGAGATCAACAATGAAATATAGGTTGGATATTTTGATATACTCCAAAATCCTAAGAATAGAGAAGATGGTGAGTCATATTTTAATAGACCTTATCTTCACTTCTTCTATTCAAATGCAACCTCTCTAACCAATATATTGGATTGCAAAATTTAAGTAATCGATATATATGAACTTACTCCTAATCCTCCTCCATTTACCCCACCATTAGATAAATGCATATTGGTATTCACCTACTCAAGTCTTATGAGACCCTAGGTGGCTTTGTGAATACATCAAAAAAATTATCCATGATGTCTAAGATTTTAATTACATGATGGATTGATATATTCCAAGAATTTATAAATGCAGTATATTCATATATATGTATTTGTTTGAGTGTTTAAAATTAGTTAAAAAAATCTTTGAGGGATTTATGCAAATATGACATCTTAGAAAGATAATTTCATGCCATTTTGGTGTAGGTCATAACTTAACTTTTAATTTATCATTTATGGGAATGACATCTTCGAGAAGTTTATAGAAGGCCATAGATGGCCCACTTTTTGAATTAAATTTAGTTGTGAATTTGTATTTTTTTGGATGCGCATTTAGATTTAAATTTGGAGAGATATTTTGATGAGGAAAATATCTAAGAGTTACCACATTTTATAAGTTAAAACTTACCTTATTTACTCAAAATTCCTTTGTGGACTCTCTTCTTTTCTTTGAATAAATGGCTCAACATGTTAAAAATCCATTAGATCAAGCAATATATATTAGATTCAACTTATTTAGCCAAAATGAAAGGTTAAGAAGAGGGGTTGCCTCTTTTGCGATTTGATTATTATATAATTCAAGGATCTTGAGAAGAGGGAAGTGAAAGAAACCAAGAGGGTTTGGATTGAGAAGGATTTGGTAAAGCTTGTGAGAATATTGGAAAGAGTGTTCTATCAACATATCAAATCTCCTTGGATTTTAATTTTTTCTTGAGATAGTTCTCTTGTGATATTTTATTCCTTTCCTAACTCTACCTTTCTTTGAAAATAATGGTGTTATTATTTTTATGTTATTTTCATGTTTGTTAAATAATATGATTATCACAATTGAATGGAGCCTTAAGATCTTTGGCTAATTTCCTCTTTGTGCATATTTATTTAAAATAATGGACAAGTCTTCTTTATGTTCTTTAAATGTTTTTTGTGACTTTATAAGGGTCTTTCCTTTGGATTTAAGCTTTCTTTCCTTATCCAAGACCTTTATTTAGATCAAGAGAGATATTTTATGTATGTTTGAGGAAGCCATATGTGTACCTAACAAGTTCTTCAATGTTGCCATAAATTAATTTTGAGTGTGTATGTGTATGGATCAATTTTTGAGGAAGTATAACAATAATTTAGGGATGAATATGCCTAAAGTAAAGAGTTGGGGAATATTATCAAAATATTAATGTGAAGTGCAAAATAAAAATAAACTAACAATTAGCACTAATCGCCTAACAAATAGAAACTAAACTCTAAATTTTGACTTTTATATTTTGCATGGGATATATAAACTAATAAAATTATAAAATAATTCTTATTCTATAACTTATTTTATTCCATAATATGAATCATCATCAGTGGTAGATCTATAATAACTTGTAGTCATTGGAATGCAAACAAATGCAATTGGAAGCTATAAAGCCAAATTTTGCAATCAAATGGGTTTGTTTAAAATACTTTAGAAACTTTCAAGCAAATGCAATTGGCAGCTCTGTAAAACCAAATTTTGCAAAATGGGTTGTTTAAAAGGCTTTAGAAAATTTCAAGCAAATGCAATTGGCAGTTGTAAAGCCAAATTTTACAAAATGGGTTTGTTTAAAAGGCTTTATAAACTTTCAAGCAAATGCAATTGGAAGCTGTAAAGCCAAATTCGAAGCATTTTATGAGTTTATTGAAAAGGCTTTAGAAACTTTCAAGCAAATGCAATTGGCAGTTGTAAAGCCAAATTCCAAAACCTTCACCCTACTACGCCAAAATGGGAGCTTTGAAATAGGGTATCTAAATTAAAATGGGAGCTTTGGAACTAGGTATATCAAAATGGGAGCTTTGGTCTCATAAAATTCTATCATACGCACAAAAAAATTATAGAATGCTATGAATATACATACACACAATTTTTTTTTGTTCATTTAGGGTTTGAAACTTTCAAACAAATGCAATTCAAGCTGCCATGGCAAAATAAAACCAACCTTGAAAGCTCTGTGGAGGTCAAAGGAGGTTGAAGGTGATGGAAATAACTCTTTAGGTGGTATGTTGAAGTTCTTTGCCCACGAATTCATCGAACGTTTTCCGCTTCACATTCTCCAGGAACTCACATGCGCCAGTGACATTCTTTTAAAACATGCCCTAATTCAAGGGGTTCGAACGAACACCAGTTCGTTCGAGCCCATTAAAATATTATTAAAACATTGACCTCAAAAGGGTTCGAGTGAACGCTCAAACCATTGGGTTTGAGCAAACCCCCTGAATTTGGGAAAGCACAAAAATGCTATTTTTCCCTCCTCCTTCAAAGTGTAAACCACTTATGTGGCTTCACCTGCCATCATATAAAATTGTGTTATGGTATATTTGAATCTTGGCCTATTTTTTTAGGGACCACATTGTGTTAATTCAATTGGAAGTGTGTTTTTGGGTCGACTAGTTATGTGCTTCACATTTCATCTACACGTTTCCCTATTGCCAACTTAGGTTGTGTGCACTAACGTGTGAATTGTTTTGGATCACATTAGAAGATGTAATGAGATTTTTTTGGTCCTCTCTATCTTTTTGATAGGACCACAATATGTTTTTGTTGTTGACCTAATTGAGTTTATTATTTATCTTCTTTTGGACGACCTAATTAAAAGTTTTCAAGTATTGTGGTTGATATAAATGCAAGATCAATTCAATTGAAAATGTACATGGATGTATGAATAAGTGTGAAGAAGTGTGAGAGTGGAATGTTTTGAATATCCAATAGAGTTAGTGCTAAAATATGAAGAAAGATTAGGTGTTCCTTAATGCCTCAGTCAACAGAGTGAATTGTTGACAAATATTATAAATTTCCTTAATCCTTTCCAGTATCCTGCTCTAAGATAGTGAATCTCATCGGCTCCTTATATCTTGCCTCTATATTTCTATTTTCTTTAGTTTTACAAGTCTTTTGTATCTTACTCTAAGGTAGTGCGCCTTAATCTGCAAGTCCTTTTTGGTAGTGAGCCTTTATATTGTGAGGTAACTCTCACTGTGGTTCTTCCCTCACCAGGTTTTCCACGTATATATGGTGACATCTTGTGGATGTGTGTTTCTTGTTTCTTTTTCATTGTTGTTGATCTGATTAAGGATAAATTGCTATATCTTTCATTGTTGAAGATTGTTGAAATTGCTGAAGGTTTAAATTGCAATATCTTTCTTTGTTGCTAATCTATTTAAGGGTTTATATTTTCTGAAGAAGTATTGTGCTAAAGATTTCAAGTTCTTGAGGGGTTTAAGTTTTTGCAGATACTAAGTCATCCCCCTCTCAATATCTAGTGTGTTCAACAAAACCACAGTGAGAAAAGCTAAATTAGGAGCTACTATCCTAATCCAACCTCACAATATGAACAACATTTACAACTTTGTTTTAGGGCTACAACTCCTTGATTGAAGGTTTTAGGGTCACTCCATAGGATGCTACAAATCCTTGATTATACTTTGTTTTAGGGCTTCAAACCAAGGAAGCTACAACTCCTTGATCTAAGCACACACTTAGGAAAGATTACAAAATGATAGCCCTTCTACTATCTAAAACTAACAATTAAGTTCACTCCTTTTGATGATTGCAATTCTTCTCTGTCACTTCTGCAAATGTCTTCTTAGCTACTTACTAACTGATTTCTTTCAACAATCAAGATGTTTTACCTTTGGCTCACTGCCTCCAACAAAAAATTATGCACACTACTTCACTTCCTTTCTATCATAGAGTTATGATCAAGATGAAACTAGACAAGATCTACTACTTTCACTCTTTCTCTTTCAGTTGCTTACATAATTATCATAATTCATCACACTCATACATGACTCTAAATCAACTAGGCTTATAATTTATACATGATATTACATTGATTATATTACATGTTAGCCTATAAAAACAAAAATATTACATCTCCAAGTCGGCTAAGGATAAAACAATCAACATGAAACATGTAGAGAAAAAGACCCAAAAGACTACATGCAACACTAGGAAGAGGAACACACCTTACAGATTCCAACACATGCTTAACCTAGTCCTAACCTTTCTTCACACCTTGGATCTTCAATAGGAACCATCTGCAAGCTTTACAAATTCAAAATAGGTCAGCCATAAGAAATAAAACATGTAACTTGTAGCATGTCGTCTCTCACATCATTGGCGGTACACATGAATGATAAAACATTACTTGTACTTCTCCCAAATGAGTCAACATGAACCATACAACACCTTTAAAAACTCCTTAGACTCCGCACAAACTTGAAATTTTGGTGCACACCCTCAATATACCTTAGTTATCCAGGCAAAAGTATAACCCAACAAAACATTCATTTCATACCACAACTTGTTCTAGAGAAACCAAAAAATACCTTGCAAAGTATCAATAAACAGTATATGATATATTTGCATCCCTTTAACCACTTCATGCAACAACATGCTGGCACAAGCCAACATATAATGAAACCAGTCATTTGACAACATAGTCTTGCACTCTGTCATCTCTAACTTTCTCTACAGAAGAAATAATGAAATGAAACCTTGGATATTTAACACCTTCATATCTTAATTGACTTAACTTTTAAACTGCATAACCATATCTGTAAATACAGAGAAATGTAGAGCCAACTTTTGCACTTCTGAAAAATCCTCATAGAATCAACACAAACTTGAATCAGTCACTCTCAAAACAACCTTCTTGGTAACCTAAGGGACTTGAAACTTGGATCACACATGCCTTGACACACCCTAAAGCAAACATTATCAGCGGAGAAATACATAGCATTTCTTAAACTCTGGCAACCAACTAGACAGACTACAACATACTCCAATGAACTTTTGAAATCAATAATAACCAAACTGCAACAAAGTTGCATATACTCAATTGTTTAAACTTTCTAATAGGCATGGATCCACATACATATGGGGGAAAAATAAAGATAAATTATTCATTTTTTTTAATAATTGATCATCTAGAACCAATTGAAATTCATTGCACTAAATTTGAAGATGTAAATTAAAATATGAAACATAACAAAGTATCACTCAAACTTTCCTCAAAGGATCATAACATCAAAATTAAGTTGCCAATCAAAAATGAAAACCAAAACCAAAATAATAAATCAAATGGAAATATTTTTTGGGTGATGCAGATCACCAATTTTCCTGGATGCTCCTACATCATATACCTTAGCAATAAGGGATTTCTTTATGGTAACTCCCTTTTCAATAATCTCGTCAAAATCTGTGTCACATTGGACATGTAAATGAAAGGCCATTTCTAGAATAAGGTTTGTGACGAAGATATTGACAAATTATTTTTCAAGTATAACCCATGTGAAATGACTAACGAGAATTTTCCATCTTTGGGGGAAGGAGGAAAAACTCACCATTTCCTTGTTTAGCATTGGGTGATCCCATAATAGTGGTTTACAATTTTTGGCCAAATTGGACACTGAATTAATTTTTTCTAACTAAATCTTCACTTTCGGGCACCTATAGCGGCTAAACCCTGAGGAATTTGAAGATGATGCAAATTAGAGTTTCGTGACATTTTGTCTGTAGATTCTAAATATTTTTTTTTCAAAAATTTTGGAACTGACAGACCTCTTTTTCCATCTCCCTCAAAACTAGTTTTTTTTTCTTCAGAAAACAACATTTTTAAGGAGTGATGCTCACCGTATAATGCATAATATTTTTTCCATGAAGGATTTAAAATTCTAATTCTTTTAAATTTAGATTTGTAACTTCGATATCTAGTGCTTCCACTTGGTTAGATAGGTTTTTATTGAATATTTTTTCTTTAATCAAGTTTCAAAGTCAAACCAATTACAATTCATACATAGGCGGATTGTATAACGGATAACTTTTTTCTATGTACATCAAAATTCAATTTTTTTTTGTTGGATCAAGGACTTCAATATCTAGTGCACTTATATTTTTCAATTTTTTTTTGATAATCTGCTATTTTTCAACATGTGTAGAACAAATAGCTTGATTTTCGGTGAAAAACCTATGTTTAATAAAACTAAAAAAATAAATACATAATAAAACCAAAACATATTAAAATTATAGTCATTGGATAGCTCATTATGAGGACTACCATTCAGTTAAGGTTGTGAAGTCTCCTCCATTTTCATCTTCAACCCGAGCTTCAAAACACAAAATTCTAGACTTTTGATGCTAGAAGATGACAAGGTGGGAATTAGGGTTGGGTTCGCTCGAACCCCCTCTCAAAAAAAAAAAATTCTTTGTTTTTTTGGCAGGAATGGGTTCCACCTTGCATTTAACTAGTTCACATGAACCAGGGTTCATTCAAACCCTTTTTTGGTTCGCTCGAACCAAAGGGTTCATTCAAACCCCAAAAACCCAAAATTTTGTATGGGGTCACTTTTTGCCACTTTTCCTTCCTCACTCAAATTTTAAACCACTTGTGTGGGTTTACCCCATTACAAAGGTCAAGAATTGGAAGTTCATGTTCTATGTTGTATGAGAAATGGTTGACAAATTTTTTGACTAGTTACAGAAAAAAGGTAATTGACCCATAAGGTAGGTGCATAAACCACTCAAGAGTTTGCCTTCCTAAAATTTTGGGAACAAATATCATAAGGTATGTGTCATTATAAGAAAATTCATGACATGCCATGTAAAATTCCTTAGTATGGTCACAAGGGTTTCCTTTCCCTTTATACTTATCTAGTTTAGGAACTTCAAAATTTTGAGGGAAAGGGATTACTGCTATCAATTTATCAAAGAGGTAGGAACATGTATTTCTTCAAATTTGTATGCTTTCTTTTGTTGTAGGCTCACTAATTGCATTCCCTTAAGGGTTTTCTTTATCTCTTGCCACTCTTGGTTGAAGGGATTCCCAAGAGTTGGAGGTGGCACATTTGGTGGTGGTTGTTGGTTATATGGAGATTGTTGGTAGTTAAGTGATTTTTTTTTTATATACGAGAGGTTGTAGGTATTGTTGTTGTTCAGGGCGAGGTTGTTGATGGTGTTGGATAAGAGATTATGGCATTTTTTAGGGTGTTGATATGTTGGAGGTTGAATATACTATGATTGTTGTTGTTGAGGGGGTGGTTGATAGTTAAATGATTGTTAATATGTTGGTTGTTGTTGGTATATTTGCAATATTTGAATAGGTTGTGGTTGATATATGATAATAAATGTATATAGAAATAAATAAAACCTAAGAAAATAAGATCAAATTTAAATAAAATTACAGTATCTATCACTATATTCATATATTTAAAAAATCAAAATTAAATACAAATAAAATAAATATAAAAATAATCACCATTACACAAAACCTACAAATATTATTATTGATGTATGAAAGTAATGTATTTTGATGGAAAGGACTTTGTAGTCATTTGTCACATTAAAAGTTAGCACAAATAGTGGAAGTGATTTTCCAAAATGAAATATCTCTAAATAAGTAGATGAACCTTTTTCCATACATATAAGGGCAAATACCAAGAAAACAAGGACTAGTAGATTGAATTTAGACATAGAACAAAAAGATTAAGCACACATAAACGCACCCCATATGAATGTACATGTTGAAAGGTAGTTTTGAAAATATATGATATATACAAGTGATGGTGAGAATGGTATAGCACATATTAATATACAAGTTTTATATATATATATATATATATATACTAATAATTTCAATTTAATTTTCGAGGATAATTAGTTAAGGTCTATATTTTAGAAGGTACAATAAAAGTTAAGTTTAATTTTGGCATCTAGTTTTGATAACAATATTTTTTTATGCGATATTTTAATTAAGAAAGATTTTAATATAAGTATATTTTTATTATATTATTAAAATAATTATTTTTATTTTAAATTGATAATTATTTACAAATTAAATTATTAATATTTAAATATCATATTTATTCTTAAATAAAATATAAAATAAATAAATAATTATTGCAAATAAAATTTATTTATTTTTTATTTATTGAATTTGTGATATAAGTAAAATAAATATTTGAAATGTTGTTTGCATTGTCCCCAAGTTTGAATTGTGGAATGTTGCTAGATTTAGTGATGGGTCCTATCCAATGTAGGTTGTGGCTTGATGTTTGTTCTTTGTTTGGTTGTCTTTGTGGTCTATTATCTATTTTTGGGGGCTATTTTAAGTTCGTTTTGGTTCTAATGGTTGTTCCATGTGCCTTAGTATTGCTCTTCTTGTAAAAGATTTGGAATTCTTTCAAAAACATTTACCTTAATCAAAACGTTAGCATACTAACATAAATATTATATCTATAAAAATACTATATATAGATTATTGTAATTTCAATTGAATAATTAATTTCATTTCAAGTTCATGATTCTTTGCCATTAAAAGAAATAATTGTCATTTCCTTCTACAATTACTTCCTATATACTTCTTTTCAAAATTGTATAATTAAATGATGAGTAATTTCTTCTATTATTCATATATTTTCATTCAGATTATCTTCATACTATATTTGAATTTAATATGTAAATAGTGTATTTTGTATAAGAAATGATATTTAATATGTATTTTTTTTTAATAGTTAAGATTTAATTTTATATTTGTTATTTTTGGTCTTGGTTTAAATTTGTATATATCATTTTAATTTAAGATCATACATATGAATTAAATTTTAAATTTAAATGTGAAAATAGATTAAAGTTGATTTTTTCTTAATTAATTATCACAACTTACTAAAGTTTTAAAAATTCAAATTTAGATATTATAATATTGTACTCAAGGATTAAGCTTCAATTCATTTTATACATCTACTAATATCACTATCAAGTACCTCATAACAAAACCGTTGAATTAAGAAAAAGCTATTAAAGTCATGAAATTTATATAGTTGATTCTCCTATTTAACTATTTCATATTGATAATAGATCATAAAGTATGATCTCGAAATCATGAAAAAATTCTATACAATAAAATCATAAATAATATGGAATGGGATAAAAAAATCCCCACAATAAAATAAAAGATATATCAAACTGAAAGAAACTAATTAATAAGTCACACATAATGAGGACAGGAGCAGCTTGGTCAGAAACTGGCACTAGGCAGTGTAGATGGGATTTGTGCTACTGGGTCCCACTAATACCATATCCTAATAGAGAATTGCCACGTGGATCACTCTACATTGGACAGACCGGTCATGTCACCTCGGATATGAGATTTCTTTTGTAAAGTATATGGCAGATTTTGAATGCATGCACTTGCTTTTGTGGGTGGTTGTGAATGAATTCTAACTTGTAATCATCCCCAGTCCCACAGTTGAAAGCAAAGGGAAATGGACGTCTCACTTACCACAGAATTAGGCTGCACACAATATAATATCTAAGATACATAGGGTGAATATGGTGGCAAGTGGCAGCCAGACCTCATCTGCGCCTATGATGACATGTACACAATTTAGCCAAAAATATTGGAATAGAAGATCAAGTTGCCCAAATATACAAGCCTACCACCTATTATAAAATATGTGTTTAAAATTTTGGTTAAATTAAAAAAATAAATTTAAGGCGAGGATTAACTTGTTGAGGATAAGGTTTGTAATTATGATTTTTTTAAAGCAATGGGGTTGGGATTGTATCCAACCAATTTTTGTGGATAGATATCTCTTAATCTCTAATTTTTAATCCAAAGAAGTTGATTTGTGCTCTTTCTATAAATGAATTACAAAAACAACCAAAAAATGTTATAAAATCTCTTGACCAAAAAAAGTTGGTTATATTAATTGAAAGAAAGATAGGACAAATTTAGAGCTCACATACTAGAATACAAGGGAATGTTCAAAGGTAGTTATAACTAAGAAATATTACATAGTGTCAGGTAGACATTACATTTAAAGTAAATGCATACCAAGAAAAGTTAGTCATCTCACACAAAAGTTGCAATGCTAAAGCATTCCAACTAAGAAACAAAATGCCTAACCTAGGTCCTATAGAATATTATTTTTGTTTTCAATCGTATTCTATAATTATAGATAATCAAATGTGGTGAGTACTTGGTGGGAGAACTTGCCTTTGTAGTATGGTAATAATTTTTATTTTGTTGATTTAGAGGGAGGTAAATAATGTGCTATCTAGTTGATAGATGCGCTGGCATCACATAGTGATTTAGAAGTAAGCTAGTAATAGTTTGATATGAATAGAATCTTGCAAGATTAATATGTTCAAATGTTACATGGATACTGAGTTCATAGTTGTTAGGTTTGATCTTGACCCTAAGTTTGATTTGTACTACACACAACTATGACTGACATAGTTGAAGTTGAGTATGTTCAAATTGAAATAGCTCTTAAATATATAGATTAAAATAATTCTTAAATAAGTTTAAAGTAAATAATATAACTCTTAAATAAATGAAAAAAGTTCAAGAATGAAATCTTTTGAAATAATATAAATTTATTATTTACTTAAACTTTATTTGATGAGTTATTTTTATTTAATTTTATTTCTTTTCCTAGCTATAGCCCTAACTCTAACCCTAATTCTAATCCTAATGCTAGCCCTAACACTAACCCTAATTCTAACCCTTGATATATTCCCGATTCTAACCATAATCTTAACTCTAGCCATAGTTAAAACCCCACCTCTAATTTTAATCTAATTACAACTTTGATTGTAACTCTAACCATAACTTTAATTCTAATCCTAATTCAATTTATAACCCTAACTCTAATTCTATTGCAAGTATCATAATCATAGTTCTAACCCTAATCCTAACCCTAATAGTAATCATAATACTACTTAATTTATAAATACTTTAGTACTTAGGAGTATAATACTTAGTAATATATTTCAGTAATAATTTACTTACGACATATAATATAATTTAATGTATATAAGAAATATAGTGTAAACGTAAATATATTATAGTATGCTATATAAATAAATATAGTATATGTATTCATATTATATTATACAATAAATTTATTTAAAATATAATAATATATATTATAATATATAAAAAAAGATATATATTAATATATTAATATAAATAGTATAATAACATTATCTATTCCTATAATACATGTAATATTTTTTTATTTTTTTTATAGATAAGTGTTACCATAAACAGGGGGTAACTCCCAGGTACATATTGAACAAAAATAGTTCAGCCCATAGGCAACGAAATAAAACCACTACTAACAAAAAAACTATTCACTATAGCACCAGACACCCCCAACAGCCAAAGCACCCCCAAAAACTGGGCTAATAGAGACAATTTAAGGAAACAAACTTCCTTGAAAAGAAAAATAGAATTCCATCTGCAAGTGAATCCGCCCATAAGCCACTTCAGACCTCACTAAACACCTAAACCACCAAGTAATAATGTATAATAGCCAAATGACTTCCCAACATAGTTAGTCGCCTCAGATTTCCATCACCAAGCCAAGCACGATCAGAAGCCATAAACGAGAGAAAGCCTCCATATTACCATTTTTAACCCTAGTTCGGTAAACTTCCCAAGCATCCGCCATAAAGTTCGCCACTGCCTCAGCCTCAACCCCAACCACCCCTTCCTCTAAAACCAGAGCCAGATCCTCAAAGAAAGCTCTCAAGAAGCTTACCCAACCATTCGATCGCAGCTCCATTGTGGCGTTAGCAATATCAGTAACATTAAAGCCAACCACAATCCTATTAAGCTACATAGACACCCACTCCCTCAATTCGTTCACATCCACTAAAGCACCAACGACAGTTTCATATACTCTGCCATCACACCAGTGTTGATTCTCATTTAACACCCTTGAGACAGTTTCAACAATTGCATTATGCATTTCTCTGTTTTGGATCACGAAGAGTCGACTACATTGGGTTGCAGGGGACTCCTTTGCACAAACACATGCCACTCCAAACTGGAACACCATTATTGGACGACCCCAGTTGATGCCCCAAATAAGGTACCACTTACGCCATATATAGCCAAACTATTCAACTTAACCAAATGGCCATGATAGAGATATCCAAAGGCCCAAACCGCCAAGATACCAGGCAACAAAAAGCCGTGTCTGCCAACCAAAACCGAAGCAAGCCTCACAGGGGAAAAGTAGCTGCCATTTTCAGTTGGACACAGACTTGAAATATAATAGACAATTCATCCATAAGGCAATACTAAGTCTTGCATAATACTAAGATACTAATAATATCCTGCCAATGACGATCTAGTCCACACACAGTACATCCCCGCATCCTCTTTGGGATTACATTATCATCTTCTTGTGGTCACTAACCACTAAATCCTTGAGTCCAATCCAACATTCTGCCTTGGAATCGATCATGAGCCCATCCACTTGCCTAACACCAGCGTTCGCCAGACAGTCTGCAACTTTATTGGCTTCTCTAAATGCATGACCAATCTTGAAATTCTCCAATTTACCAAGAAGTACCTTGATTTGGGCAACCCAGCAGTTGAGCAGCCAACTTGGAGACCGACTATTTATTAAAGCTTGGATATAAACCATTGAATCACCCTCAATTTCTATTGACATAATATAGCCAGTCCTCGCAGCACCGGGGTTCCCCTTAGCTGCCCCATCAAAGTTCAATTTCCAAGGAAGATCCGCTAGCCCCCTCCAATACACGGTCTTTCTGTCAACCTTAACAACCGAGGGAAAACACTCCTTCGACCTTCTCAGATTATTCCATTCTCTTTGAATCTCTTCATCCCACTTAGTGAATTTTGAATGAATGCTCAGTCTTTTCCTATTGTTTGCCACCTCAGTAATATCATATTTATTATAATATTATTTACATTAATCTTATAATTATAATAATATTCATATTTAATAAATATAATATGTTAGAATATTAATATAGTATTATAATATTATAATAAATATAATGTATGTTAAGTGAAATAATAATATTATAATAATTATATATTAATATATGTATATATAATTATATAGTTAATATAATTATATAATTAATAAAATTTATTTATGATATTATCAATATAATTAATAATATAATATCATAATTATATATTAAAGATTAATCATAAGAATAGGAATTTATCATCATCTTGCATATTGGTTCTCCAAAATTTGGCTTGATTAAAATATTCACACAAATGGCAAGGATAAAGGCTCTTATGATTAATATATAATATATAATTATATAATTAATAATATAAATAATTATATTTATAATATTATGTTTTATAAATAATATTAAATAGAAATTAGATATTATAATAATAGTATATTAATCTTATATAAATTTACCATTATCTTGCATATTGGTTCCCACACATCTGGCTTGATTAAAATATTGACAAAAATGGAAGTGCAAAATAGTTGGATAAAGACTCTTATGATTAATCTTTAATCTTATAATTATAATTAATTAGAATAAAAACTATAATAATAAAAGATTAATCATAATTATGTATTAAATATTAATTATATATTAAAGATTAATCATAATTATATATTAAAAATTAATCATAATTAAAGATTCATATATAATATACAATTATATAATTAATAATATAATATCATGCTATGTAATTAATCATTTCTTATATTTAAAATAAAGACACGCCTTGGTCATTAAAGATTAATATTAAATTATTAAAGTTAATATTAAATTATAATTAATTAGAATAATTTTTTTTATAATACTAAAAATTAATATTAAAGATTAATCATAATTATATATAATTAGAATTAATTAGAATTAAAAAATCATAATACTAATAGTTAATATTAAAGATTAATCATACTTGAATAAGAATTTACCATTGGACATGTTTGATTAAATTATATAGTTATATAGTTAATAAAATTTATTTATGATATTATAAATTATATAATTAATAATATAATATCATGCTATATAATTAATCATTTCTTATATTTATAATTAAATTTTTTTTATAATAATAAAAGTTAATATTAAAATTATATAATAATATAAATAATCATATTTATAATATTATATTTTATAAATAATATTAAATAAAAAATAGACAATATAATAATATAATAATAATTTTATAGGACTTTACCATTATCTTGTATATTGGTTTTCAGACATGCTTGATTAAAATATTCACAAATGGCAATGAGGATAAAGACTCTTATGATTAGAATAACATCTATAATTAGAAGATCAGATGAAGCGAGTTAGAGGAATGGTGACGGTGAATGTTTGGGGCGAGTCTATGCAGGTCTGCAACCTACATGTCTCCATCTCTTTGTGCATGTCATCACAATTGTTGTGAGAGGCTTTGTGTCGCTGGTGGGGTTTGATTGCTATCAGGCAGGGTTTTGATTTTGCTTGTCTTTTCTTTTTGTGGTTTTTTTGGTGTTGTTTAGGTTTTGCTTTTAGTGGTATGGTGTTTGGTTTTTTGTTTGGTTGTATTGCTCAATGTTGATGGCGATGGGTGCTGAGCTGGGTGTTTTCAATAAGCTTTCTTTTTCAAAAATGGTTTATGGGGTTGACCCTTCCCCTTCAGGGTATGCTAATGCTATGGAGTTTTTGAGTAAATTGTTGAATGGTGGAGGTGCTACTCGGTCTAGTGGGCCTCATGTTTCAAAGAGTAGCAGGTGTTTGGAGAGAAGCCTCTCTCATCCAGTTTTGATCATCCAACCAGGCTTAGTTGAGGAAGATGTTAACTATCTAAGTAGTCATGTGTTGATTTGTAAATTTATGGGGATCCATGTTTCCCTCTCTTTTTTAGAATCTTGGGCTCACAAAACCTGGAATCCGGAGGAAGATATGGAGATTATGTAACCAACTAATAACTATTTTGTGGTGGCTTTTTCTTGCATGTCGGATCAGATTAAGGCTTTCAAAGGAGGCCCCTATTTCTATAACCAGATGGGGCTATTTATTAAACCATGGCATCTAGGGTTTAACCTAGCTAAGGAACTCCCATCAAAGGTCCCAGTTTGGGTTAGAATTCCTTGGCTTCCTTTGGAATTTTGGAGGAATGATATCATGCACATGATCGCCCTATTTTTGGGTAAGCCGGTGGGCCCTTCTCAACAAACGATGGATAAAAAGGTTATTTTGTGTGATCACATCTATGTTGAAATTGATCTTAATAGTTCATTGCCAAACTCGATGGAGATCCAAGTTGTGTCCTCTTCGTAGAGCCAACAACTAGATTATGAGGCACTGCCTTTTTGATGTCAGATATGTCATGAGTATGGGCACCTCCAAAAGAAATGTCCCAAACTTCTTTCTTCTGGAGGACGCATAAATGTTGCTCCTACTAATATGCCTTCTTTCACACCTCCTCCAATGAATAATGGGAAAGGACTTTCTTCAGGGGGTGATTCAAATAAAGAGGGCTTCACTCTAGTTAGGCTTCGTAACAAAGGTAGAGGTTTGAAAAGAACCTTGAAGGATAGATAGGTGGATGTGTCCTTCAACCACTTTGAGGCTTTGAAAGACTTTGATCAGCCGGATGGGTTTTTGGGTACACCTCCCTTTGGTCTTGGTGAGGTGGGAGTTGTTCAATTGGTCTCTATAGAGAAGACTAGTAGCCTACAAGAGGATCAGATTGAGTCTCAGATGGATACTGATCACGTTCAACTATGCCCTGGTGAGCTAGTTTTTCCTTGTGATAAGTGTTTAGGGGATGGGTTGGAGGTTGTTAATTAGGGGGTTGTACACGGTTCTAAATTTTTGGACCTTGGTTTAAGAGTAGTAAATCTTTACCTCCTTTGGGGTTGCAACAAAGAAACCTAAAAAAATAAAGCTCTGAGAAATCTTCCAAGGTGGGGAGAAAGAAGGATCTAGATAAAATTAAAGTAATGGGAGAGAATTTGGTGGAGTTAGGGTCTGTGAGGACCATTGACTCCCATTTATCTAACCTCCATAAATGATTGTTTTATCATGGAATGCAAGGGGATTGAATAGCTACCCTAGACAAAAGGTTGTTTGAGATTTAATCAAGGTTCATTCTCCTGATGTTGTGTTCATTCAGGAAACTAAGCTTTGTGTGGATGCTATGTTTTCTATGGCCTCTAAGTTGTGGTGGAGGGGCCATTGCCAATGTGTTGGGGTGCATGGTAGATCTGGAGGAATTGCTTGTCTCTAGGACCTATGCAAGATTTCTCCCATTTGGTGGATCGCTAGTAGGAATTCCTTGTCTATGGCTACTTCAAGCTTTGCTTCTAGTGAGCTTGTGCTCTTCACCAATGTTTATGCTCCTACAGAGTTCCCTGGTAAGTGTCTGCTTTGGGATCATATTAAGATTGTGTGGTCTCTAGACCCTTTACTTTCTTGGATTCTAGCTGGAGATTTTAATGATATTACTAGTCTGGAGGAGAAATGAGGTGGGGTGAATAGGTTAGATCCCTCTTCTACTATTTTTGGAGAGAACATTGCTCTTTTGAATTTGATAGATGTTAAGAATGGAAATGGGGTGTTCACATGGACTGATAGGAGATGTGGAAAGGGCTTTATCTTTGAGTGTTTAGACAGGTTCCTTATTTCCAACTACTAGATTGGCAGTAATTGGATTACTAGTTTAGATATATTGGATTTGAAAGGATCTGACCATTGGCCTATGAAATTTGTGGCGAATGCGAGGTGCTTCTCCAAGAACCCTTCTTTTAAGTTCCAACTTATGTGGTTACATGAGCCCTCTTTGCAGGATCTCATGAGGGAGTGGTGGAGAATTGGCACTCTAGCCTATGGCACTACTATGTACTCTTTTGTTCAAAGACTCTAGTTTGTGAAATACCAGTTGAAGAAATAAAATAGATAGAGCTTTGGAAATATTTTTAAGTCAAAATTGAGTGCTCAACATCATTTGGCTTCCATTACTAGGTTGAATAGAGATCAAGGGATGTATGTGGCTTCTCTCAAAGAAGAAGAGGAAGCCATGAAAGAGTTTGTTGAGTGCAAACTAAGGGAGGAGATTTTTTGGAAATAAAAGGCCAAGATTGACTAGTTGCAGGAGGGTGATAGGAATACAACTTTCTTCTTTAATTCTGTCAAAGCTAGAAGGCATGGTAATTTTATCTCTTCTTTGGTGTCCTCTCAGGGGCAATACATTTCTTCATTTATGGAGATCTCATACGAAGCTATTCAGTTTTTTCTTCCTTGTTCAAGGAGGATTCTCCTGATGTTATTGAGGAAGAGAATCTTATCTTGGATTGCATTCCTTCACTGGTCTCCCCTGAGGTGAATGAGGCTTCGATTAGGCCCATCTTGTTGGAAGAGGTGGAAGATATTGTCTTCATGATGAAGAAGATAAAATCCCTTGGTCCTGATGGTTTCCCGATTGAGTTCTTTCAGGAGTTCTGGGAGATTATCAAATTTGATTTATTGGATGTTGTTCAAGAATCTCTTCATAGCAAGTAGATGTTGAAATTAATGAATTCTACTTTCCTTGTGCTTATTCATAAGCGAGAGGGAGCCACTTCTTTGGATCAGTTTAGGTCTATTTTCCTATGTAATGTGGTCTACAAGATCATCTCCAACTTAATGGTAGAGAGACTTAAGCCATGGCTGGATAGGATTATTTCAGAAGAACATGGAGGTTTTGTTGCTTGTAGGAAAATCCTGGATGGGGTGGTTATTGCTATCGAAGCCATTCGCTCGATGGCTGGCTCCAAGAAGAAGGCTATGTTTATTAAACTGGATATGACCAAAGCTCATGACAAGGTTAAATGGGCGTTTCTTCAAAAGGTTCTCTCCACCTTTTGGTTTGGTGAAGATTGGATTGCTTGGGTTATGAGTTGTGTTATGTTTGCTTCATACTTTGTTCTGATTAATGGAGAACCTTTGTATTTATTTGGTGCCTCTTGGGGTCTTTGTTAGGGGGATGCTTTGTCTCTGTATCTTTTTATCATTATGGCTGAAGGGTTGGGGAGGCTCCTGAAAGCCCATGTGAGTCATGGCCTTATTCATGGCTGGGACTGGGGTGATGGGTTACTTCCTCAATCCCATTTACAATTTGTGGATGATGCAACTTTGATGGGTGTTGCCAAAATTCAAGGAATGATTAACATCAGGCAGGCACTGGATATCTATCTTGCTGCGTCTGGTCAAAAAATCAATGAAGATAAGTCATCTATTTATTTTTTTAATACTCCGCTCCTAGTTTAGAGTAGGATTGCACATATTTTGAGATTTCAGGTTGGTGATCTACCTTTTGTTTACTTGGGCATCCCCCTCTCTACTGGTCCCCTGCCAAGTAGATCTTGGAAGAGTGTGCTGGATAAATTCTGAGAGCGGGTTAGTCATTGGAATCATAGATGGTTGTCTACTACAGGGAGGTTGTTGCTTCTAAAATCTATTGTTCATGCTCTCCCTTTGTATAGATGCATGGTTTAGATTTCTCCTGCTAGTTTCATTAAGGAGCTAGATGCATTATCTAGACAATTTTTGTGGGTAGGTAATCTTGATTCTTCGAAGTGGAGTTTGGTTAAATGGGAAAATATTTTTCGCTTGAAGTAGTGTGGTGGTTTGAGTTTATGACAAGCAGTCCTTATTGGGAAAGCTTTGGCTGCAAAGCTTTACTGGAGATGGTGCATTTGTTAGGATCAAGTTTGGGCCAAGATTCTCTCTTCTAAACTGTATTTGCGGGGGGTGGCTAGGAAAGATGTTCCTATATTTTCCTTGGAAGGTAAAGATTCTATGATTTCGAATACTCTCAAGAAGGGAGCTAGCCTTGTCAAGCAGAGCTTATTTTGGGTTTTTAACATAGGTTCAAATACTCTCTTCTAGTTTGACTCATGGAATGGGCACCCCCCAATCATGTCCACACATCCACATTTGTAGAATATTTGTCTTTCCTTTCTTAAGGCTGGCTAGTGTCAAGTGGAAGATTTTAAAGTTGCTAAAAGCCTGGGTCAGATTGAGGTGTTCAAGTGGAAGGATGCCCAAGATTGGCCTGCAGGGGATTTGAGGAGGATCGTGAGGAGTTGGCCCATGTTTTGGCTGGTAGACTCTGTAGTTCTTTGTAGAAGGAGGATATTTTGGCTTGGGGTCATAATCCTAAGGGAGTCTTCTTAGTGGCTGCTGGGTATCAAGAGCTGGATAGGCAACTTTATGGTGGTGAGGTTGTGCCTTGGTGGAACGATGTGTGGAATAAGTTTGCTTGGCATAAATGAATTTTTTTCCTTTAGGTGGCAGCTTGTAATGGGTGTCTCACTTAGGATAATCTACATAAGAGGGGCTTTCAGGGGCCTTCCATTTGTATCTTGTGTGGTTGTAGTGAGGAATCTGTTTCCCATTTGTTCTTTCAATGTTGCTACTCTAGGGTGATTTGAATTTTTGGTGGGGGGTCTATAGAAACCCTTGTGTTCATGCCTCATCTTTGGTTGAGTTTTGGAATTCTTTGGGGAGACCTCCTACCAAGACTGTTTGTCTTCAGGTGGCTTGGGGTTTAGGACCTTCTTGCATTCTTTGGCAGATTTGGTTGGAAATGAATCGTAGTATTTTTAAGGGAGAGAGTTTGGTGCCTAATCAAGTTTGGTAGAGGATCCTTAGCATGGTACAAGAAACTACCCAGACCAAGTGTACTTGGTGGATGTTCCTTAAGATGCTAGTGAGTTGGGGATTTTCCTTGGGCTAGGTTTGGTTGGTGGATGCCTAAGGAAGTATAGTTCTTTTAGTAGGCGGCCCTCCAACAAGAAGATCCATCGTGAGGGTTGTTGGACACTACCTCCTATGGGATTTTTGAAAATTAATATTGATGGCTCATCTAGAGGCAATCTTGGTGCTGTAGGAGTTGGGGGTGTTGGTAGAGATAGTTCAGGTTCTCTCGTCTTCTTCTCCATTTTTCAAGGTTACCATAGCAATAATTTCATGGAGGCTTTGGCTATCCTCTTAGCCTTGGAAAAGGGTTTTGAGTTGGGTTGGTGCAAAATCATTTGTGAGTCAGACTCTTAGATTTTGGTGGCCATGTTGAATAGGGGTGAGTTGGGTTTTAGACTTGGTGGTGCAGCAGATTCATAGAATCAATTCGTCTTTGGAGTCAATTTCCTTTATCCATGTCCCTAGGGAGTGGAATAAAGTTGTTGATTGCTTGGCTAAATGGGCTTCTGAAAATGGTGATAAGTGGCATGTTGAGGATTGGAAGCACCTTCCCTCAGATTGTTCCTTGAGGTTGAAGTCACTGCTTCAGGAGGATATTCATGGATTGTGATCTAGGTTTTTCAGGTGTGTGGTTCTAGTTCTTTGTTTTCTATTTATTTTTGGTGGTCCTTGGTGATGGGACCTTTCCTTGATTGTATTGAATTTCTTCTGGATTGAATAATTTTTTACCCCTTTTTTTAAAAATTAAAAAAATACTCTTATGATTAATCTTTAATCTTATAATTATAGTAATATTCATATTTAATAAATATAATATGTTAGAATATTAATATAGTATTATAATATTATATTAAATATATAATGAATGTAAGTGAAATAATAATAATATTATATTATTTATATTAATATATGCATATATAATTATATAGTTAAAGAAATTTATTAAATGGTATTATTAATATAATTAATAATATAATATCATGGTATATAATAATATAATCAATATAATTAATCATTTCTTATATTTGGAATTAAAAAAAAATACTAAGAGTTAATATTAAAATTATATAACAATATAAATAATCATATTTATAATATTATATTTTATAAATAATATTAAATAAAAATCAGATATTATAATAATATTATAATAATCTTGTAGGAATTTACCATTATCTTGCCTATTGGTTCTTCGACATCCTGTTTGATTAAAATAT
Source organism: Sequoia sempervirens (assembly GCA_007258455.2). NCBI lineage: Eukaryota > Viridiplantae > Streptophyta > Pinopsida > Cupressales > Cupressaceae > Sequoia > Sequoia sempervirens. Next base: position 3,317 of record VDFB02035833.1, on the reverse strand, counting down.
TCACATAAATGGTAGTGCAGGATAGTGGCATAATGGCTCTTATGATGCCATGCTGATTCAATCTCAACGTTCCGCACCATTCTGCAGAGGATCTTTCATAAGATATTGGCCCTATGTGGGACAGCAGGAGACTGCCATGTGGCAGTATCTGGAGGTTCAATAGACTATTGGGCAGGATAAATATTTCATCAAATATTTCAGGTGACTTAAGGGAAATTAAAAGTTGTTGATGGAGATGAAAAAGCTACACTCTCAACTAACTCAACAAAACCCAAATTAGGCAAAATCAGAAAAATGATTTACTCAAATTTGACAATTACTTGTGTCAAATTGTCAATCAATTTACAATTTGCTCATTTACATTCAAATTTGAAAACAACTCAAATAATCTTTATTCATATAGACTTCATGAAATACAAATTTTAGGTATTTGGATAGCTCCATTATCCTCCAACTCTCCAATTTACCTTCAATATTCTCTGGTCTGATTTTCCAACCTACACATTGGGATTTGCATTAAGTTTTTCTCTTCCTATTAGCTCAAATTTCTTTCTATAGGTGTCCTGGCTTCCCTCAATAATCTCATTGCATAGAGTTCATTATTCCCTCTCTGGCCATGAACTCTTCCTCATCACTTCCCCAATAGGTTTGGTCTTATCTTGCTTTGCGCACACCTTTCCATCTTCACTCTAGAAATTTCTCAGACTCTAACGAGTGGCTCCTTCCACCTCAATACTATCTGCCTTTATTCATCTTTTTTTTAAATACAAATCTACCAACTGTTGATAGATGAGGCTAGACATTTGATTCAAATGAGATCCTTATCTTCACAGTGTGACCCTTCTCTTTGCTTTGTTTAGCAAAATTTCTCCTTCCCAACATACACCATATAAATACTTGCAACTGTCGTCTTGTTCACAAAGATATTCTGCACAACTTTCCTGCTTATTCCTACACTGAAATATTCCTCTCACTCTTATTTTGATTGATCCTCCACGCCCAATCAAATGTTCATGTTATATTTTTAACATACCATTGCTTGGACCTTATCATTCTAAGCGTGTTGCATTTGATTTGAATGTGCAAACAGTTGGTCGATTCTCCTTTCACTAGCTTTGTACTGCATTGGAGTTAGCTTGGCATGACTCTTCCTCACATGCTGCCTCCCAATGCAGCCCCAATCTTCCCTCTACGACCCTTGTCGCCTTTTATCTCTTCTCAATCACACACACCTTTTCATTCAATGACCTTCTTTTTATCTTGAAGACTTTACTACTGGTTTATCTTCACTTACCTATTAATCTTTCGTCATTTCACATTATTTCTTCTAAAATTGTGCCTACTTTTGCTTTCTTAAAACTTTTCTCCTGCGACCTTTCATATTCTCAAAATTTACATTATTCCTTTTATTATTTCTTTAACATTGAGTTTCTTCTTTTATTAGTTTGATGTCTCTTTGTATTATTTCCTTGAAAATTTAAACTCTTCAATGTTGACCCCATATTTTACATTCCTCTTTAACCCACAAACCAATGATCATTTAATTTTGATAAATTGACAAGAGAAAGAAGTTACCTTCCAATAGGTTGGAGAAATAATCCATCATTCAAATTTTGGAAATTGATCAAAACCCCCAAAAATTAAAATCATATTGTTTTTGGTGATGCTGATCACACATTCACTTCGATGCTCCTACATTAGACACGTCGAGTAAGAAATTTGTGAGCATGGGCTCACAAAGGTGGAGCTGAGTGATAGAACCACTCTCTGAGACTGCAACAATCTCTAGTGAACTCCATCGCTGACAACCTAATCTCCTCCACCAAAGGATCCTCTTCTCTCCATGCCATCCTCTAGCATGTCTTCACTACTACTCTACCCTTGCAACCTCCATGTTGTGATCATACCTCAATCTCACGAAGATTATACTTCATCTACTATAATCTATCACTCCCTCAACATTTTATTTTGTGCCTTCTGCTCTCAACCGTTAGCGACTCCACACACCTACGACGATACTTTTGAGCTTCTCATGCTTCCAACTCTGCGCTTTCTAGCCCTCAACCACTCGGGACTCCACTCACTTGCAATGGTACTTTTGAGCTCCTCAATCATGCTTCCACTATCAACAGGTTTTGTCACAAGATGCCTCATGTTCGGCGATATGCTTGTGCCCCAAAACCTCTACTCACTCCCCTCTCCACCCAAAGGTCTTGGTGTGAACCGCCTCTCTCTCGGTGCTCTATTCACACACTTAGAACCTCTCGCTTCGATACCAATTGATGGAGACAAAAAAATACACTCTCAACCAACTCAACCAAACCTATATTACACAAACTTAGAAAAATTATTTACTCAAATTCGACAATTACTTGTGTCAAATTATTAATCAATTTACAATTTCTCATTTACATTTAATTTTGAAAACAACTCAAATAATCTTTATTCATACAGACTTCATGAAATACAAATTTCAGGTATTTGGATAGCTCCATTATCCTCCATCATGTAGGAGCACCCCGATAATTCTTAAATTAGCATCAAGTTTTTGATTTTAGTTGATTTTTTTTTTAATTTCAATTTTGGTGTGAGCATTTTGACATTTTGACATTTATTCATAATTGTCGGACCATCTTTAAATTCTGATTTTCCAGTCAATTATTTTTGCAATCAAAATTATATTTAAACTATCCAAATATCAAATTTAATGTGCTGGAATTTCATGGATAAATAAAAAATGAAAGAAAAATATGAGATCAAGTGTGGCATGGAAGGTTGAGGGGCACCAAAATACAAGTGGAAATTAGCACAAAGGTGGAAAAGAAAAAAAGAATGAGGAGACCAAAATTGCACCATAAGCTGGGAGAGAAAAAGATGCACTTGAAAATGAAAGATGGAGAGGCAATGTGGGAAATAGCAGTATAAATTTTGACAAGAAAAAATGTGTGATGAGAGAATGAGGTGCAACTACAGGCATGCAAATGGATGTGGAAATTGAAGATTCATCATAAAATTTATTGTGGCTAGGGGCATAAAATAATATATGAGGAAGTAAATTGCAACACAGGAATTGGGGAAGAGATGACAATAAGAAAATAAAGATAAATGATAATGTAGCCATAGGATAAACAGGGGTGTGCAGAGAAAGAGAATTTATTAGAGAAAAATAGAATTAATGCCAGTGAGTAGACTGATACAAGGAAGATGTATAAATTTTTGTTGAGTATATATTCAAGGGTATGTGCAGGATCATCATGGAAAAAACATGCCCTTAAGTGGCGAAAAATTTAGAAAAATTAGAGTTAGGAAACTTGATG